>JAKTZZ010000045.1:0-62944 GCA_030579035.1 Gotozyma siamensis
ACCTCTACACCCATACCTCTACACCCATACCTCTACACCCATACCTCTACACCCATACCTCTACACCCATACCTCTAGACACTGGAGATAGGCAGTGAATGTGTGAAATCGTTGTACCAGCATTCGATCCAGACCAATCAAGCTCATACTCTACGGGCGCCATGCAAAACAAAGATGCTAACATTCGACTCACACTAATTAGACCTATTAGCCCATGATACCAAAGAACACTATGAGACTCACACTCTACAGGCACCATACAGAATTAAGATATCAACATTTTACAGAGATCAACCACACCAATCAGTCCAAGATACCCAGGATCACTAGCAGACCAGTCATCACCATCGGGCTGCCAGACAATACGCTACTGAGACCCACCTCATACTTTACATACACGATACTCATAATACACATCATACTCTGGCTACACGAACCACCTCGTACTAAACCCCAACCAGTACCTTCAAACACCATTTACACAGGCTACCGGATGCACCAAGTACACCACTCGAAGGCAAGTGCTACATGTTTCTTCGATTGGTGTCAAAAATATATGCTTATGACGTAAATGTCTTGCAAGTACTCATGCATGAATGTATATTATACGTTGTGAGTTGTAAAAAAATAATATTTCGATAATGCCTTGTGAAATTGTTTAGTAAGACTTGATGTTTCGAGCTTCTCCACGAAATAAACAATAGCCATATTGATAGTTTGCTTACATTGTACTATGTAGAACCATCGCATTAGAACTCTTGCTTCGAGAGTTGTTAAACCAACTACCTAATCATAAATTTAATAAAAAGTAAAAGACTAAAATCGATTTTCTGCTCGGGTAGCCGCTATTGAAATGGCGTTGCAAATTATTATTTCATGAGTGCTTTTTGGTTTTGTGGCATGCCTCGTGAGTTGTGAGTAGTGACTCATTAGGCGCTTAGGGTCCCCAATAAATCTTCTACAATGTAGATCTATTTGGCGAATTCTTGAAATATTCTACTATATAAGACTGGAATGATTTCCCAAAAAGGGACAAATTTTTGAGTTAGAATTCAATAGTCGATCTCACTACTTTTTATCATGAAATTTGTTGAAATTTTTGGTTTCATGTCAATCATGGCAAAAGGGTTTGCAATGCCTATCAGTGATGCTGATAAACAGGATGCTTACGTTTTCAATTATGTTGAAGTTGAACAATCAGAGGACTCCCATATCAATCCTAATATAGTTGTTGTTCACTTTGATCTTGCCAATGATTTCAATATTACTGGTTTGAGACCGGTTCATTACGAACTTATCGAGCCAACAACGGAGCAAGCCAATGCGATTGAAGCCTATCAGAATTCGGTCAGTGAACATGATGTTGAAACTGCTCTTTTCAGCGTTTTTAAGATGGCTGCGTTAATTACTGATCTCCAGGAGTTAGTCTCAGATATCAAAGATGATAAGTCTTATTACTTGAAGTTCATCAACGACGAGGTTGTGCAAGCGGTCAAAGCTAACAGAACTGGCTTTGAGAAACGCTCAGACCCATCAGAGAATATTCTTCTTGATACATTTTTGAATACTACATAACTACTCTGAGTCTCAAAACTCGTTCGAGAAACGAGCTAATTCAAGATGGATACGTGATACAGCTCATGGCATCTCAAGAGTTGGACAGAGATTTTTAGAAGGTTATCTATTAAACTACGCCTTGAACCAAAAGACTCCTTCTCCTCGTGACATTTGTACAGGGGCCGAAAGGTCTTGTGTTTCCTGGTCTAATGATATCCAATCATTCAGTTTTAATCTGGCCGCTAACGTTGTTGAAGATGCAGTGGACTTGTGAGATGATGACGTCCACGCCTATTCTGCAGAAACTAGAGATTATTGGCAAGTTTCTTCTCAGTTTACCAAGTGGTGTATTTCCAATCGTCCTGATGGGTGCGAGTAAATCGCTATAAAAATTGATATAATTTGTTTGAATTTTGAGGGTGAAGTTTCAAGTTCTAGTCCTGAAAGCATGAAATATTATCGTCCTTTGAATTAAAACATCAAAAAATATATTTTTCATTTTGAATGTTTTAATTATATCTCTGTTGATTCAAATCGATATCGATTAATTATTAACTATATATGCCAAAATATTACATACATTTTTTAAATAGACTTTCACTATAGCCTTAGATCACCGCTAGGTCATAAGAATGACTATTAATTGAGGGAGAGTATGCTCCCAAGTCAGGATACTATCGATATCTAACACTTCTTCTTCTAAATTATTTTATGCACCTCATACATCATAAGCCATATCTTCAAAATACCATGAGGCCTCTCAGTTAAACAAAATTCTGGAGAAATCTTACAATCCTCAGCTCACAGGATCTACCTTGTAGAACCATTTTCCGTACTGTTACTACATTGATATAAAAACAAACTCGTTCTTACTTAATACTTTTCACTACTATCACTGACAGAAGCCAAATATGATGCTAATGTACTGCCATAACACTAATATTTATTGTGATATTCCAGATCCAGAGATGTTCTAATGATATTTGAAAGTGACCTTAAATAAAGGTATAAGTACTTTCCATATCCTTTATACCATTCCTAGTAATTTCCCTCTGATCTAACACTTTGGGAGTAGAAATTAGTTTTAACTAGAAGAGGATTTGGATTTTTCTGGTTTAGTGTTTGGAATTGAGGTTTGAGAAGTGGCGTTTTCTGAAGTCTGTTTTTTGTCGTCCCAAAATGGATAATGGATGGCCAGATACGTCCCAATGAAAACAGGAACGATGTGTTCAATGTATTGAACGACTTTGGAGGTCATGGTCATGATTGAAGAAGCAGCCTATTTAGGTATTTATAAAGTTTCAGAAAACAAGGGGAATCCAAAGGCTTTATACACAAACTTCAAAAAAGTGCTGATCAATCGGAGTCAATGTTACGTATGCAGGACAAAAATGGCGGAAAAAAAACTGATGGGGCAGAGAGCGAAAAAAGAGCCTGAAGCCATGTTAGCCAATCAGGTTTGCACGGGTGACCACTGATCAGTGACCACCCCTAATTATTACCAATTACCCAATTACCAACCCTTTCTATAATGTTAACCGACTACTGTCGCGTAGCCCTAAATCCACACTCTGAAAAATCACTTTCCGCTCAATATGCGACTACTCTTTAGTCTATACAGTTCCATTTGATGGAGATTATTCGAAAATTAGGTGAAAAATTTCTTATCAACTTATCTTGCTTGCGGAATCTTCGTTATCATTCAACGTTTGTTCTTTAAGAAAAGTGCTCTCTCTACTGTGGGGCTTGTTCTTGAGTCTTTTACTGATTCTCCATTTTACATAGCGTTTTGGATGATATTCTTGTAAATTTCAAAGAGACTGCAGAGAATTTCTAAGAGACTCAGACAATCATCATATGTGATCTATGCCACTAGATTTTTATTATTCCTTATAACGGTTGTATTAGTGTTTGGATATGTGAATCAATGACCAAGAATAGCGTTGAAGGTGACAGTAAATTATACACCACCTATTTTGGTCAAGTGAATGAATTCCTGTCCTCGAGATTAGATTTCACCTATGTTACTCTAGCCAATCTTGTTGAATTCTTAAACCTACTCACTTTATTGGTGCTAAGTTATATTTGGAGAAAAGATTTTGTTGCGCTTCCTATGAGGGTATCCAACTCGATGAACATGATCTTGAGAATCAAGATACCACCACATCGGTTTTGACTGAGAAGATCTGAGTCTTGGACATCTTTAAATTTACACTTATACATTACACGAATACTATGATTATTGATAAATGAATCTAAACTTTTAAATCACCGTTACAAAGTGTTGACTTTTGATGAAATTTAATGTCTCGGATCTCGGAGATATATTTTTCTCACTAAAAATTTAGTAGTCTACTGTGGAACCGAATATGTTGGTAATGAACTCCCATAACACTAATACTTATTGTGATATACCAGATCCGGAGATGTTCTAATGACAGATATTTAAAAGTGGCCTTAAATAAAGGTATAGGTACTTTCCATGTCCTTATTATTATTCCTAGTAATTTAAAAGGTGAAACGGATTAGCAATTAGTTTGAACTGGAAGAGCATTTGGATTTAGTGTTTGGGATTGAAGTTTGAGAAGTGGCGTTTTCTGAAGTCTGGTTTCTGTCGTAATGGATGGCCAGATACGTCCCAATGAAAACAGGTACGATGTGTTCAATGTATCGAACGACTTTAGAGGACACGGTCAATATTATTGAAGAGGCAGCCTAGTATTTTCAAAAAAAAAAAAACAAAGGGACAATTCATAGGCTTAATTTTAATTATACACAAAAACTTCAGAAAAAGAGCCATATATATTTATTACAACTAATAAATTATATCAACACTAGTAACACCCCGCCTAAATATAAAAAATATATTTCGATATTATAATGCACATAATTAATTTAATTTAATTTAATTTAATGTCTCGAATTATAATAATATATATACAAAATCGAATTAATACTTGAGAATGTTACAGCTATCCGCGAAAGTAAGACGACAAACGGCGTATATACTCAGACTCACAAATTCCAAGAGTAAAATTATAACTCAGCTTTCTTAGTGCTGAGCCCCTCTGAAGTGTTCACTGTTCAATGCGAAAAGATTGAGGCAGAAATGATTTTAAAGATGATGTAGAAAGAGGCAGAAATCAAGAATAATGACTGCAAAAGCTTTGAAAAGTGAATATTTTTTATTTCGTGTTTTCAAGATATTGCTAGTAAAAATGAACCTAAGATCACTAGATGTGGTTATCTACAAAGAGTCGAGACTTTTATGAACACTATATTTAAGCAAATCACCTTATTTCTAAAGAGTAATTATACCCTTATATAGTATTCTCTGGGCTTGAAAGATCTCGACCAATAACAATTAATCTAGTATCCTGAGTTTTGTAGCTATATAAATAGTGAATAGTAGATAGTTTTATACCACTACTAACTAATCCATCTACAATCAAATTGTATCATAGGAAAGTAGTCTACAGCTGTCAACTTAGGTCCTGTAGCCTGCTCTGCTACTTTTAGACCATGCTTTACACTCTTGAATTGAGTCTGGATGATGTGGGAACTGTGATTAACTCGAATGCTTTGGACCACATTATCAGGTAGTATAGAAAGAGTACCAATATCATTCAACTACATATTCAAGGTCTTAATCAATCAACCACGAGGAACTTCAGTTAAATATTATTTATCTAACTATTTTGAATCCAATCCTTGAAAAGATGCTAGGTTATTTGGTGCTCTACCCAACAATTCACTCAAGTTATAAATTTCATCTCTTCAACCACCTCTTTCTGAGATAATATCTTTGGGTTGGATAACTCCTGAATCCAATAGACACTTCAAAATTTGGTATAATAGACATCAGCAGCAAAGACCTGAGACCAGAAAAAACCGAAACAAACAGCTTCGTATTCACCCATGATATCATTGACCAATTTACTAACATAAAAATTGTTTTCATTTCTGATACTTTACATGGTTAAATAAATTTTGATCTTTACTAGCAGAGAACTAATCTCATACCAAGACGTAATCGGTAAGAATATTAAAGCTTACTCAAAGAGTCATTCTATATAAAATGAGTATAAATCAACTAACGATCAATTCTCATATTCCGAGGATTGCTGTGACCTGTCTCCCGTATCAAAATTCCAGAGTAATCTGGCAGTCTTACTGAAATCTGTCAGAAAGTAAACGATAATTAATGGCTGATGTCAGGGGACAGAGGATAGAGGACAAAGAACTACGTGATTACATAATAAATAAGAACAAATAACAAATAAGAGCATAGCAATAAAGAATGAGGAGAAGTCATCAGAGGTCATCAAAAACTATCAGGTTCAATGGGGAATCTTCATTTTAAAAGAAGACCTTATCAAATTCCTGATCGTACATAGAATCGAAATAATTTTTTACCTTCAAAAAGACACCAGTCGGAATATTCTTTTTTACGCGAAAATATTGATAAAATCATATTTCTAGACGGAAAATTCAAAAAAAGAGATCCCTAAACTATCAAATAATGCTTTATTCATCATTCAACTTTCCAGCATACGACCCGCATGATCCACAGTATTGGTTAAGTGTTTCCAAGGCCTTAGCTCCATTTATTATAGGCTCTGTGCTCTTATGGATAATGGCAGTGATAAGTTTTCCTAATATCAAGGGAAATCACCTTTTTCGAATCATTTCCATACTTTTTATCCCAATAAGCATGCTTCTATATGCGGGTCCATATTTTGCTTCAATGATTTTCATGTTAAGGGGAACAACATCACTTAATCTTCCCGAAGCTGAGCTCGAAGTATAAAATTGACATATGGTATCTTACTCAACAAATACTTAAGTTACTATTGTAACTGCTCACATCAAGAAGCGAAATCATTTTAAAAGGGTCTATATCTAAGATTTTGAGAGGAATTACTACTCTCTACTTTGATGTTATGGAACAAATACATTATCCATTTTCACTTGAGGAACAGAGAAAACTATGCAGAAGTTCACAAGAAAACTGTATTGATGTTGTAATCTCACCAATGACTTGATAAAAAATTGCAAGACTAATGGCCATCTCTTATATGAGAGGAAAAGCTGATGTTTGGAGACTGAGTAATAAAATGCACGGTTTAGGCTGGATCATGCCAGAATGGCATAAAAGGCCAGAATATTTCCCCCTTTTCTATATACTCAAATTGAATTAGAATTGATTTGCTCCACATGTAGAGTCATTCACTACACGTATTTCACCATTGCTGTGATCGGTTCAATAATTGTTTGATTTCTTGCATTGTTGTGTGTGAAAAAACGGCTAAATTAAATTTTCATCTTTTCATTGTCTATCTCTCCATACAAAAGTTTTAGTCGCGAAAGAAAATTAAGCTCCCCTAAGAAATTTCTTCCTAGATACCTCCTAGTAGATCTGGGTTGATCAACAAGAGTATATCGCGAGAAATACTCAAATTTTGCTGCTTCTACGACACATCGTCCTCAGGCAGAGACAGCCATCAGCTAAGCTGGCTAATCATTACTAACTGGGTCGGGATCGGGATCGGGATCGGCACTACCCCGCACCCAACCGGTTCAATTATCAATGACCGGTCAGAATCTAGGGTCCAGGGCCCACCAGCCTCTTACTAAAAATTAAAAATTAAAAAGCCTCGCTCATTTAATCCGCGCTACTAAACACTAAACACTAAACAATAACAACATCTACTTCATTTAAAAGGTCATAGATGGTTCCATATTTTCACGCTGATGTTTTTGTTACCAAATCCATATAGAAGATGAGTGATTCTCCCTACGAAGGACCTCTTTCAAGAGTGCATTCGATTGTATCAGAAACTGCAAATCCAATAGAGAGGGTTCAAACTTTAGCATCACATCTGATACATGGTGATTCTGAAGAAGAAAGAGAAGAGCAAGAGTTTCAAGAGTTTGTCAAAGGGCATCAGGAACCTATAGATGATTTAATTTCAAAACTGGAATCAAGAGCTGGTGGATTGGGTCCTTTAGAAGAAGGAATTGACTTAAAAAAAATTGTATCAAGACCAGCTCCAAATAATTTAAATGATGTCAATGAACAAGATGAATGGAAATATCTAATTGACGAGGACACAGGATTAAGAATAGTGTCGTTTGTTGAGAATGATCCAGTGGATCCTAGAAATTATTCACAGAGAAAGAAATGGTTCATTACTTTTTATCTAGGTCTTGTTTGCTTCACAGTCGCGTTTGCTTCTGCTGTTGTCACAGGTGATATGGAAGGTCCTCAAAAAACATTTGGCGTTAGCGAAGAAGTTGTCATTTTAACAGTGACGTTATTAGTCTTGGGGTTTGGTATTGGACCTTTGATATTTGCGCCATTGTCTGAAGAAATTGGTAGATTTCCAGTTTATTCAACCACTTTGGGACTCGCTGTGATCTTTGTCATCCCATGTGCAGTTGCTCAAAACATTGGTACTTTATTAGTTTGCAGATTTCTTGATGGTTTATTCTTTTCAGCACCGATGTGTTTGATTGGTGGTAATTTAGCAGAAATGTGGAAAACTGAAGAAAGAGGTATGGCAATGGCTGTTTTCTCTGCTGCTCCCTTTTTAGGTCCTGCCATTGGTCCCCTAGTTGGTGGTTACATTGGTGATAATGCAGGCTGGAGATGGATTTATTGGGTCTTATTAATTTTTTCAGGTTGTATTTATATCATTATGTTAGTTGCCATTCCTGAAACTCATCATCAAACCTTGTTAAAAAGAAGAGCTAAAAAATTAAGAAAACTAACAGGTGATACTAGATATAGAGCCATTTCTGAAATCAAAAAACGTCCGTTGAAAGAAGTTGCCAATGAAACGTTGTTAAGACCGTTGGTTTTATTGACCGAACCTATTGTTTTTTTGATCACCGTTTACATGTCTGTCGTTTATGGTTTACTTTACATGTTTTTCTTTGCATATCCATTGGTTTACATGGAAGGTAAAGGTTGGAGCGCAGGTAAAACTGGTCTTATGTTCATTCCAATTGCAGTCGGTGTCATCGTTGCTGCTGGAGTTGCTCCATTTTTCAACAAAGATTACAACAAGAGAGCAAAAAAATATTCAGATCAAGGTCAATTACCACCTGCGGAGATTCGTTTGATCCCAATGATGATTGGTTGTTGGTTGGTCCCTGTTGGTTTGTTCTGTTTTGCATGGACGTCGTTCCCGCACGTGAGTTGGGCAGGTCCTTGTTTTTCAGGTTTTGCTTGTGGGTTCGGATTCACACAGTTGTATAACCCTGCAAACAACTATATTGTTGATTCGTATCAACACTACGCAGCTTCAGGGTTGGCAGCAAAAACATTTCTAAGAAGTATGTGGGGTGCTGCAGTTCCTTTGTTTACCGTTCAAATGTATCATGGTATGGGTTATGAATGGGCGTCTTCGTTATTGGCGTTTGTTTCTTTGGCATGTTGTGCTATTCCTTATGGATTCTACTTCTTTGGTGCAAGAATTCGTGCAAGATCCAAATATGCATACAGTCCAGAATCAGAAAAATCATTTAAAAGTGATGAAGAGAAGAGTGGCCATACAACAGATTAAGGTATAAAGATTCGCAAGGCATTTTTCGACCAACCTTTCACGCACTTACTTGTCGCAACACATTTTAAACAACTAGAACCTTTTGGAATTACTTGGAAATTTTAATGTTGGACCAATGAGCCATACCGTAGGTTAATTGGTAAAGGAACAATATTAAAATAACGTTCGTTGGTCCAAATTTCCTGGAAGTCTTGAACGAACCACTTTTAAATATAATTTTAATACCTAAATCTGGGTCTAGTAAGATTTTATATTTAGATCCTCCACAGAATAAACTGTGGTCAATAATAATAGTTTGCCTACAACCTACAAAGTAGAACTAATACTAATATTTAAAGAGAAGGCTAAATATTTTAAACCGGTTCATTGAAGCGACCCTCCCAATTGAAGCTAAAATCTATTTAGAAATAAAAAACCATCTATGTACAAGAACAAAACAAAGCAGATGGCCAGACTTTGAATTTCAAATCAATCACTCGCTAAGTTACTCCTCAAAATCTCTAATGCAACCAGTCCACCAACCATTCCTGGTACACTTCCCATCAAATGAGTTCTAAACCCCTTATACATCCAATCAATCCAACTCATTCCAGATTTAGAATGGATGAAGACTAAATGATCAAAAGAATCAAGATAGGTATTATAATACCTTTTAAACCAACGCTTACGTGCCTCATGCCTCTGAATTGGCGACAGTTCCAAAGTTCTAATCGCCGGTTTCGTATTGAATATATCATATGCTTCGAGTCTTGAATAATGTAAATTTTGGAATTTTGAGATTGGATATTGTAGAGTGAGTAATGATAAAGACGCTGTTATCCCACCAAAGAAAACAAAAGAAGTTTTTAAAGCCCTGAAATTCTTCTCTTTTTGCTTCTCGTTTTGGAAAAATTCTTCTTTGGACATGTTGAAATCTTTATCAAATATATTATGTTTGTAAAAACGATATGATAAGATGTAATCTCTAGTCATATGAAAACCTTGATTTTTTAAAGTTTCAAAGACACAGAAATAAACCCCAAACCCCAAACTTTCTTTCATCAAACTTAAACCATATCCTGCAAAAACACCAGAAAATCCAACTTGTTTCAACTTTTCCAATCCAAATTTCCATAAATTATCATGTTCACCTTTTAAAATTTCATTTGCTGAAGATCTAGCATAAATTGCATCAATGGGAGCTGCAGTCAATGACTGCATTGCACCAGCAAATAATCCTGCTCTGAACGTGTCCCAAACTCTAGGTTCATTCAAAATATCCCTTCTTCCGTTGTTGAAATTTTGAAGTGACACCAAATAAGTTGTGTAAAGAACCATACCTGTAACCGAATTTGCAAGAAGTGGAGGAAGCACCCTTTCGGGCAAGAACTTCCAGCCGAACTGTCTTATTGCACGTATCAGAACACCAAGGGAAGAATCTCTCCAGAATTTGTATTTCCCGTCATTCTTGATACTGTTTTGAACAAATAGCCGGGTGATGGCCATGTAGTCGACCCTGGTGGGCCTGAAGAGCTTGACAGGCGTCCTGAGGTAAAAAGAAGTGAGCTGGTACATGAGGGCTCTAATTCCTGCGGTGGATGCCCCCACGAGTCGCGAGTTGTGGCTGCTGAGCTCTGGGGGGTCGTCTTGCATGGGGTTTGGTGGTTTGTTAATGTTAGTGTTGATCTGAAAAAAAAAGAAGCGGATTGATATTACAAGAAACTAGAAACATTGATAGACAATAATGAGTAGCAACAGAGCGTGCATGCTGTGCGGAATCGTCGAGTCCGCAAAGGTGAGTGTCATGGATACCAGTGGACAAGTGTAGTTCCGGGTCGAACGTTGCTTGTGCTGGTGTCGTCTGCTGTCATGTTACTAAAGATGTACTAACAGACTAAACCAGAGATTTCAGGAGGAAGGTTGTCCCAACTGTGTCGACCTGCTCGATGTGGGACTTGCCACGACGTCGCCAACGTTTGAAGGGACTGTGGCCATTGGCGAGCCGGAGAAGTCGTGGGTGGCCAAGTGGCTCAGGGTGTCTAACTACGAACCGGGGCTATACGCTGTCAAAGTGGCAGGAAGACTCCCTGCTGAGTTTGCTGACAATATCCCAAACTACAGACCGCGTGATGGGACTGCTACGGACTGAGTGGTGAAGTACGAGCACTGATGGCCAGTTACCAGTTACCAGTTACGAATAGCCAGCAGCCATCAACCATAAACCAACTGCCAACAACCAATAGCTACAGGCTCAATGACATATCAGCGAACTACTACAGCTGAGTATAACAACAACATGTACAATAAACGATAATTATACTCTGATAATATATAGGACCTTCTACATCTCTTTAAATATCACGAAAAAAACACTAAATCTTTAGTAACTACTACAAAGAAAATGCTCCTCCACCGGGCCCTGAGACCACGGGCGAGCCGCCTTCTCCAGCAGGCAGCAGGTCAGCACACTGCCTTTCGCCGGTTTACCTCGTCGCCCACCGAGCTTGTGAGCGTCCTCACCTCATCTTTGCAAGCACTCCATCTCTACACGGGCATCCCATGGTGGGGACTGATCCCACTCACAACATTCACACTGCGGTCTTTCTGGACGCTCCCACTGGCCGTCGCACAGCGTAGGAGGACACGCAAGCAGGCAGAGCTGCGGCCAATCGTGTCTGCAATGGGTCCCATCTTAAGACTCAGACTCGCTTCAAGAGCCCAAAACGCTCGTTTGGCAGAGGCTAAAGACGCTGGAAATATGGTGGACGGGGTTGTACCTTCAAGTGCGATATCTGGGAAAGCAGCTGCGCTCACTTATGAACAGATCATGGTTTTGAGTGCCAAAGAGCGCAGGGAAAGACAAAAGAAACTCTTCAAAGACAATAATTGCCAGGCATGGAAGAATTTTGTGCTTCCAGTGTTCCAAATCCCATTATGGATCGCATTGAGTGCCACGTTTAGGGACCTCAGTGGGTGGAACGAAATCTCGAATAATCCTCTCGATGATTCACTAGTCAATGAAGGTCTCCTTTGGTTTCAGGACCTTACCGCCGCAGACCCATTGGCTGTACTACCTGTTGTTTTGGGCACTTTGGCATTAACAAACGTTGAATGGAACTTCAGGACGATGCAATTGCAGAATACAAACGTCAAGAGATCCAACAGAGTCACTGCATTCGACTCAGTCATGAACATATCGAGACTCGGTGTGGTTTTTCTAATGGCCGTCAGCACGCAGGCCCCTACTGCTCTAGTCACTTATTGGATAAGTTCTAATGCATTCTCTACTTTGCAGAACATGGTGTTAGATTACTATATCCCTGTGAAGTACACCCCGGAAATGAGACTCACCCCTAAAGAGGCTTCAGCAGATGCTATTCCCTTATTCAGCAGAAACGAGCAAAGTACATAGATATATCAAACAAATCCATTTATTAATCCCTAATTATATGTCAAACCCTGTTTATTTGCCCTTAGCACCAGCCTTCTTGGCCTTCTCTTTCTCTTGCTTCTCTATCTCCCTTCTACTTCCTTTCAAGATCTCCAAGTGTCCAACCCTGGAAGAGATTAGCTTCTCAGTGGATGCAGTAACAGAGTACACCTTGTTCAACTTAGCCATCTGCACAAGTGTGGAGTTCTTAGGTTTGAGAATCTTAGGAGCAGCCTTTCTTGGGTTCATCTGCTTCTTAGTGATTCTTTCTCTTGGTTTCTGTTTAGACTTGACTTTAAGTGCCTGCTGTGCCATCTTTTTGTGTATTAAAATGTGAATGCAAACTTGTTTAGTGTTTGATTAAGCGGCTTATAAAATTTTTTTGAAAGCTCATCGCTGACGTAAGCCAAATCCGAGTCGAAAAAAATTTAACCGCAAAATTTTGAAAATTGAGATTTTGGTTGTGAATCACTACTGTTTGTTTAGTCACACGTCCCGGTGCCTCTTTCCCGTTTGTTAGGAAACTGCTCGTCAAGGTTTCCATATCTGTACGTACTCCGAAAGCGCTGACCACTCGCCTCCTGCTCTCTCACTGCCTTCTGGAAATCTTTGGGTACTGGTTTGTCTCCTTTTATGTGTCATACTAACCAGATATTAGAATCGAAAAAGAATCACATCATGTCTTTGCTCATATTGCCAGGTGCCCAGGCTCTGTCCACTTTCAGAGTCAGCACGCTGACCAGCGACATCAACACCGCTGTCAATTCTTCCGTTGTTACCGATATTCGTTCTGCTTATATCCACTACGTTAACTTGAAACCAAATGTTGAATTGACTAAAGACTCTGAAGATTTCAAATTATTGGAGACTTTATTGAAGTATGATACTCCATTAGACCTTACTGATCGTTTGAACCAAGAATTGGTCAGAGTTTCCACTTCCACAGAATCATTAAAGTCTGAAGATGAAGATTCTTATGTTATTAGAATCTTACCTAGACCAGGTACAATTTCTCCATGGTCTTCAAAAGCCACTAATATCACTAGTGTTTGTGGCCTTGACTCAACTGTTGAAAGAGTTGAGAGAGGTTTAGCTCTCTTAGTCAAAGTTCGTCGTGGATTCCCATTGATTGAATACGTTGCTGATGGTGCCCCATTAACTTCTGTCTACGATAGAATGACTCAATCTTTATACATTGAAAAGGCTCCAGTTCAAGATGATTTGTTTGCTCATCATAGTCCAAAACCATTAGTTGAAGTTGATCTATCTCAAAAACCTAAAGAAAAGTTAGAAACTGCCAATAAAATCTTGGGTTTGGCTTTAGATCAAGGAGAAATCGATTATTTGGTCAAAGCTTTCACTGTTCAAATTGGAAGAAACCCAACAGATGTCGAATTGTTCATGTTTGCTCAAGTCAACTCTGAACATTGTAGACATAAAATTTTCAACGCTGATTGGGAAATTGATGGTGAAAAGAAAGATTGGACATTATTTAAAATGATCAGAAACACAGAAAACAAAAATCCGCAGTATACAGTTAGTGCTTATAGTGATAATGCTGCTGTTTTTGAAGGTCCAGATGCTTATTTCTATCAACCAAACCCAAAATCTAAAGTCTGGACTTCTAAAAAGGAAAAAGTTCAAACTTTAGTTAAAGTTGAAACTCACAATCATCCAACTGCTGTTTCCCCATTTGCCGGTGCTGCTACAGGTTCAGGTGGTGAGATTAGAGATGAAGGTGCCACTGGTAGAGGTTCTAAATCTAAATGTGGTTTATCCGGATTTTCAGTTTCTGATTTATTAATTCCAGACTTTGAACAATCTTGGGAATTAAACGTTGGTAAACCAAACCATATTGCTTCTTCTTTAGACATCATGTTAGAAGCTCCAATTGGTTCTGCTGCTTTCAACAACGAATTTGGTAGACCATGTATCAATGGTTATTTCAGAACTTTAACCACAACTGTCACTAATGCCGAAGATAAAGAAGAAATCAGAGGTTTTCATAAACCAATCATGATTGCTGGTGGTATGGGTGCAATCAGACCTTCATTGGCCTTAAAAAATCATAAAATTACACCAGGTTCCAATTTAATTGTCCTTGGTGGTCAATCTATGTTGATTGGTTTAGGTGGTGGTGCTGCTTCTTCAATCGCTTCAGGTGAAGGTTCTGCAGATTTAGATTTTGCTTCTGTTCAAAGAGGTAACCCAGAAATGCAACGTCGTTCTCAACAAGTTATTGATGCTTGTGTTGCTCTTGGCTCTGAAAATCCAATCCAGTCAATCCATGATGTTGGTGCAGGTGGTTTATCTAATGCTTTACCTGAATTGGTTCATGATAATGGCTTAGGTGCTAGATTTGAATTGAGAGAAATTTTAAGTTTGGAACCAGGTATGTCACCAATGGAAATTTGGTGTAATGAATCTCAAGAACGTTACGTTATGGGTGTTGCTCCTCAAGATTTAGAAACCTTCAAAGAGATTTGTGAAAGAGAAAGAGCTCCATATGCCGTTGTTGGTCATGCAACCAATGAAGAACGTTTAGTATTAACTGACTCATTGTTGAAATCAACTCCAATTGATTTAGAAATGTCAATCTTGTTTGGTAAACCACCAAAAATGTCAAGAACTGCAGTTACTGCTCCATTGAAATTAAAACCTATTTCTTTAGAAAATATTAAATTATCAGAAGCCATCGATAAAGTTTTACATTTGCCAGCTGTTGGATCCAAAAACTTTTTAATCACAATCGGTGATAGAACTGTTACTGGGTTAATTGATCGTGATCAAATGGTTGGACCATGGCAAGTTCCTGTTGCTGATGTCGGTGTCACTGCTACATCATTAGGTGAAACTGTTGTTTCCACCGGTGAAGCATTAGCAATGGGTGAAAAACCAACTTTGGCATTGATTTCTGCTGCTGCATCAGCTAAATTATCAGTTGCTGAATCACTAATGAACGTCTTTGCTGCTGATGTTAAGAGTTTAGATTCTGTGAAATTATCTGCTAATTGGATGTCTCCTGCTTCTCATGCTGGTGAAGGTGCTAAATTATATGAAGCTGTTCAAGCCATTGGTTTGGAATTATGTCCAGAATTAGGAGTTGGTATTCCTGTCGGTAAAGATTCCATGTCCATGAAGATGAAATGGGAAGACAAAGAAGTCACTGCTCCGTTATCTGTTGTCATCACCGCTTTTGCCCCAGTGAACAATACTTCCAAGACTTGGACCCCACAAGTTGTTAAGACTGAAGAAGAAACTGTTTTGGTTCTTGTTGATCTTGCTGCTAATGTCAGTAAGGCACTTGGTGGTTCTGCCTTGGCCCAAGTCTATAAACAAGTTGGTGATGAATCACCAAATGTTCATGACATCTCTTCTTTGAAATCATTTTTGAATGCTGTTGTCAAATTACATCAAGAAGATGGATTAGTGTTAGCATACCATGACAGATCTGATGGTGGTTTGATTGTTACTTTGTTAGAAATGGCGTTCGCTGGTAGATCTGGTTTGAACGTGAATTTGAAATCAAAGGATGATGAATTAACTGCCTTGTTCAATGAAGAGTTAGGTGCTGTTTTCCAAGTTCCAAAAGCCAAATATGATCAATTTGTCGAAATTTTCAACAAAGAAGGATTAGCTAGTGACTTCATCTCAATTGTTGGTGAACCAGTTTTCAGCAAAGAGCAAACTGTCTCTATCAATTTCAATGGATCTGAGATTTATCAATCTTCAAGAGCTACATTACAGCAATCATGGGCCGAAACTTCTTATAAATTACAAAGATTAAGAGATAATCCAAAATCTGCTGATCAAGAATTTGCAGCTATTGAAGACAACAATGATCCTGGTCTATCATACAAATTGACTTATGAACCACAAGACAAGTTGAACATTTCTGAATTCACTTCCAAACCAAAGGTCGCCATCCTAAGAGAACAAGGTGTCAATGGTCAAATGGAAATGGCTTGGTCATTCGAACAAGCAGGTTTCACAGCTGTTGATGTTCATATGACTGATATCATCTCTGGTAGAGTCACTTTGGATGATTTTGTTGGTTTTGCTGCCTGTGGTGGTTTCTCATATGGTGATGTTTTAGGTGCTGCCTCAGGTTGGGCCAAATCTGTTTTATATAACGAGAAAGCAAGAGCCGAATTCTCCAGATTCTTCCAAAGAGAAGATACTTTTGCATTTGGTGCTTGTAATGGTTGTCAATTCCTATCAAAGATCAAAGAGTTGATTCCAGGTACTGAAAACTGGCCATCATTTGAAAAGAATTTGTCTGAACAATACGAAGCTAGAGTCACTATGGTTGAAATTGTCGCGGACTCTACTGAAACTCCAAACATTTTCTTGCAAGGAATGAAAGGTTCAAGAATCCCAATCCCAGTTGCTCATGGTGAAGGTCGTGCTTCTTTCGAAAGTGAAGAAGCTTTGGCCAAGTTTCAAGCTGATGGGTTGACGTCAGTTAGATTCGTTGATAACAGTGGTAATGTCACTGAAAATTATCCAGCTAATCCAAATGGCTCTCCAAATGGTATCACTGGTATCAGAACTCCAAATGGTAGAGTCTTAGCAATGATGCCTCATCCAGAAAGGGCTGTCAGATTGGAATCTAATTCATGGTACCCAGCTAATGAAGCTGAAAACTGGGAGAAATACGGCCCTTGGATCAGATTGTTCAGAAACGCCAGAAAATGGGTTGGTGAAAGTGCTTAAGATTTGTATCTGAGTCCCAATTGTATATTAGATATTAGTTTGTTTCAAGAAAAAGGGCAATTCCTTTAATAGAATTATGAAATTTTAATAGTTTACACATTGTAACTTAAATAGTATAGTTCCTTCTCTATTCTGGCTTGATTTCTTCAACATCTGGTGCATCTTCTGTCACTTCATCAATTTTACGTTTCTTTAAGCCGCGACCAACAGCTTGTACACCTTTCTCAATAGGAAAGACCCTCAATGCGGAAAAGACATAACCACCACCACCTCTCATTGACATCAATGGGTGTAGTCTACCAGGGATAGTCTGGTATGGGCGACACTTGGACTGATGTAGTGTTGGTGCTAACAACCTTAGATCCTCCAAACATTGAATCTGGGTCTCAACCAATGTTTCTTTGTATTGGCTATATATCACAATAGGTCTTGAACCACCAACTTTTTCAATCAATTTGCTGATTAGTGTAGGAGTGTATAATGTAGAAGCAATGATTAGTGCATCAAATTTGCCCCTTTGTGCGTTTTCAATGGCTGAGTTGACGTCAAGAGCTTTTTGTCTGCGTCTATAATAATGAGATCTTTTGTTTGACTTCAACTCCGATAATTCTTGAGCACTAAGGTCTGTCCATTCTATTTTCTCCTCCTCTGGTTCTAAGAATTGTAATATATCAATAGTTTGAATCATTTGTTTTTTCAAATCATTGGTGAAATCAATGTGGTCTAAAGCACTGTGGTTAGGATGTTCATTTTCATGTATCACCAACATTTCACCCAATCCTCTCATTCTTTCCATTAACGCAGCGATAACAACGCCACCCGTCTCGTCTATCACCAAGTACCTACCGCCAGCCTGTATATTTGCCAAACTTAGTATCATTCCCAGACTTTCTTCACTCATATCCAATACTTTAGATGAGTCTTTCTCGATAAAATATTGTAATAGCTCAGACGATCCAACATAGTCCACAGTGAATCTTCTCAAGAACTTTTGTTGCTTTCTTATCAAGTATTTTTCTTGGGAATGTTTAGTTTTCAAGTTGAAGTTAACATGAGACTTAATCAACTTATCAATGATAGCTTCACCTACATTAGCACCTGTTGCTGTTTTCTTTAAAGTCTCAATCTCATCCATTGTTAACCCTTGAGTTGAGTTACCAATGTCTACCAAATCTCTGTTATTCTCCATACTAGAAACGTCCAACTTTTTCAGATAATCAATCTTTTCATCCAATGTACTAGGAACTGGTGTAGATTCCTCCGAGCCTTCATCGGTCTCATTAGCTGGAGCATCCTCCATACTGTTCCCATACGTAGTTGATGAAATAGGACGCACTTTTTTGTCATCCAAAACTTCAAAACTTTGTCCAAATGGGAACCCAACAACCTCATCGATGTCAAATATACCAAATTTACCTAAATTCACTGATCCACCTTTCGTCAGTTCCACAATCTTTAAACTTGCAGACGGAAGACGAATCAGTGCATGCAGCCCATGCGCAATCACTGTTGGTCTCTCTATGAGCTTCTGCTGCATTTATGCAATAAATATGAAGTATTCGGAACTATTTATATATCTTCTTCTTTACCTCATCGCACTAATGAAATTTTTTAATAACTGAAAAGTACTAGAAGCCCCGGTGTGCTGAAACTCAGGGTAACCTCATCGCAAATTTTTTTATTTTCTGTATAAGCTGAAATATTTTTTTACTATTGATCTTAGTTAAAGAGGTTAATTCTTGTGAATTTTTTTGATTAAGAGAAATGGGTAGCAGACGTCACAAGAACAAACAGGCCGCTCCACCTTCTATTGAGGAGTTCCAGGCTAGCAAGCAGAAAAAAGACCAGAAAAGAAAGAGATCTGAATCTGTTTCTGAACCAAAGAGACCTAAATTTACTGAGAAGAATGTGAAAAAATCAAAGAAGCCAAAGAAGTATGAAGATGCTGAAGAACAGGAAGAGAAAGAGTTATTCAAAAAACAGAAGGAAGCTGAGAAGGACTTACCAGAAGTTGATCTAGAGGAATTAGCTAAGGCTAAGAAATCATTGTTTGATGATTCAGAAGAAGAGGAGGAAGAAGATTTGAATGATGAGTTTGATGTTGAAGACAAGGAAGGAGAAGAAGAATTCTATGATTCTGATGAAGATGGTCGTGAACGTCCAATGTGGTCTGATGACGACTCTGAAGGAGAATTAGAGAACTTAAACGCTCAAAACATGGAAGCTTTCTCTGCTAAACTAGATGAAGAAGCAGAATTGGAAGAACAAGAAGCTGAAGCTGAATTAAGAGAAACTGACATAAGACAACCAAGAGCTCAAATTTTGCCAACCGAAGCTGAGCTAGAGCTTGAAAATTCTGGTCCAAAAGATTTAACTGTTTTAAGAACAAGAATGATTGAAGTGGTTAAAGTGCTTGAAGACTTCAAAAACCTTGCAGAAGAAGGAAAATCTAGAACTGAATATACTGAAAGACTTCTGCAAGATATCTGTGACTACTTCGGGTATTCTCCATACTTGGCTGAAAAGCTATTCAACTTGTTCTCACCTTCAGAAGCCATGGAATTTTTTGAAGCAAATGAAATTGCTAGACCAATCACCATCAGAACCAACACTTTAAAAACAAGACGTCGTGATTTGGCTCAAACATTAGTTAATAGAGGTGTTAACTTACAGCCTATCGGTTCCTGGACCAAAGTTGGTCTACAAATTTTCGATTCACAAGTTCCAATTGGTGCTACCCCAGAATACTTAGCTGGTCATTACATTTTACAAGCTGCATCTTCCTTCTTACCATGTATGGCATTAGATCCACAAGAAAATGAACGCGTTTTAGATATGGCTTCTGCTCCGGGTGGTAAAACCACTTACTTGTCCGCTTTGATGAAGAATACTGGTTGTATTTTTGCAAACGATTCCAACAAGGCAAGAACCAAATCTTTGATTGCCAATATCCACCGTTTAGGTTGTAAGAACACCATAGTGTGTAACTACGATGCTAGAGAGTTCCCTAAAGTTATTGGTGGGTTCGATAGAATCTTGTTAGATGCGCCATGTTCAGGTACTGGTGTTATCGCTAAGGATGAATCTGTCAAACAGTCAAGAACAGAGAAAGATTTCATTCAAATTCCACATTTACAGAAACAACTGATCTTATCGGCCATTGATTCAGTGGATGCTAACTCTCCAACTGGTGGTTACATTGTCTATTCTACATGTTCTGTGATGGTTGAAGAAAACGAAGCAGTTGTTGATTATGCATTGAGAAAAAGACCAAATGTTAAATTAGTTGACTCTGGTTTGGAAATTGGTAAAGATGGTTTCACCAGTTTTAGAGGTAAGACATTCCACCCTAGTTTGAAGTTAACTAAACGTTACTATCCACATACCTATAACGTTGATGGTTTCTACGTTGCTAAATTGAAGAAGATTGCACCATCTCCTCACGATGTCAGTAAAGCGGGTGCTAAAGAGAAAGAACAACTTGCAAGATCTGAGGCTGAAGAGGAAGGATTGATCAAAGATGATTTCGCATCATTTGAAAACGAAGAAGATGATGAATTGATTAAGAAGACAAGAAACCAGCAGTTGAAGAAAAAGGGAATAAATCCAAATACAGTCAAGAGATAGATCAAGAGAATAGAGATGCAAAGGAGAGAAATAAAAGTCAGATTGCTGAAGCGAAAATATTGGGTGGGGGGTTCCAAAAAAAAAATGTACATTATTTAATAAAAAGTTTCTGAGAATGAATACTGTAGAGATTCTTGTCATTTCAAGACACTGACATTACCCAAATTATGTTCCTTAATATAGTCAGGTCCGTATTCTTCATACTCTTGTTTGGTCAAGTATGATTTCTCTGCCTCTGCTGTTGTTGACCATTTTGCCATACCTTTCCAAGCATCCAGTAATGGGTCTTTTGCAAGTCTGACTTTCAAAGGTGCTTCAGCCGGTAAAAACTTTTTGTACTCTGAATAGACACGATCAGCAAAATTTGGGAACAGCGCTTGTCCACCAGTGAGGAAAATATCTTGTAAAACGTTATGACTATCACCTGAAAATCCCTTTCCGGATAATGAAGATAATAGAAGGTTTTCACCAGTTTCAATAATACCTGCTTGATCTAAACCTGCAATATTTGGTTGAAATAAAACTTCTGGAACTCGTATTCTTTCAATGTTTAGGTGGATTTGGTGGTTTTCATGTGAATCTTCAGAATTGAAAGGTCTTGGACCTCTGTAAAACAAATGCAAAGTTGATTTTTTCCAATCGTATTGAGCTTCTAAAGTGTCCTCCTCGGTGAAGCTTGGATCAAATTCCAGTAATTCTTTCTCTAATTTGATTAACTGTTGTTCTTCTTCTTCCAGTGCTTCTTCATCATCAACGTTGGCAATGTCTCTATAAATTGCCCAATCATCATCATTTGCACCGAACGTATCTGTTGGATCTTTATCAACAGTGACACCATTTCTATTTCTTTTTGATGCTGATGCCTTTTCATCAGATGCTAATGATGCAATATTTTTCATTCTCATTTGTGCAGCCAATGATTTTCTATCATTCAATTGTTCTTTTAATTTTTGACGATCTTTTCTCTTTTGAACAATGACTTTTAATCTTGCTCTACGTTCATGAATCCATTTTTTCAAATCCCTTTCTCTTTCTTTGGCATCTTCTTCAGCTTCTTTTTGTAATCTTATCTTTTCTTGCTCTTTTTCCAATTTGGCACGTTGTCTTGCTTCATAATTAGCCTTCAATAACTTTTGTTTTCTCTTTTCTTTGATTTGGTCATCAGAAAGTTCTTCATCTGGTACATCAGCTAATGGAAATGAAGGAGGTTCATTTGTTGTCTCATCATCATCTCCAATATCCTGTTTTCTTGCTCGTTTCAATGCGCTGTCTAGATCATCAATATATTTATTGAAATGAGCTTCATTATCAAACCCTTCTTCTCTATATTTCGCCTGTTGAGCTTTTTTATTCATCTTGATGATTTTTTCTTTCAAATCCGTATAATAAGCAAACTCTCTTTCTTTTTGGATCAACTTCTCCAGACGTTTCTGCTGTGCTTGTGCTTGTAATCTTCTACCACTTTCTTTTCTCTTCTCTGCCTGTATGGCCAACTCTTCTTCAGTTTTCTGAACTTTTTCAACCTCTGTGAATGGGGCTTCAACAGTGACATTTAACTCCTCCAATTTGTCAAGATTCAATGCAACTTTTAGCTCTTCTTCATAATTTGGAGATACATAACAGAAGTCTTTGACCAAGTTATCAACTTGATAACTGTTCAGCCTTGTTGGAAAATAAGGGTATTTCAATTGTAGTAAACTAGTCATGTAATTACTACTCTGATGACCACCCCAGTTAATTCTCTTAGCCTCCGACATCAAACGAGATCCATTGATCACAGGAATTAAATTCGTGGCTTCATGACCTGTCCCAATAACCAGCCCATTTTTACCCTCGTTGTAGTAATAAGAAAACAAGGAATCGATCCCAACAGCCACTTTCTTAACGTTGTAAGTCTCATACAACAGTTCGTAAAACCCTTTTCTTTGTAATATTAACGACGCTGGTCTCTCTGTCAAAATCACCGGATGGTCCACCCCACCAGATGACTCTACACCGGCATGGTGGAACGCGTAGTCGAACATGAGCTCCACCTGGTCCCAATTCGTCACAAACTGTCCATCAAACGGTGTCTTTGCCTGGGCCCTAATTGACGGGTCAAGAAACACGTCATTCCCAATGTACGTGTACGTCTGCTGGGCCTTGCGGTCCCTCCACTTGGCCAGCACAGTCGGGTACACGTTGGAAGGGGTCTCTGCTGAAGTAAAGCCCACACGGGTGGAGTGAGCACCAAAGTCCAGCGCGATAGCCGTTTCGCTTGTGGCATGTACTTGAGTAAACGGTTCAGCCCGCGTCGTCTGCGGAGCGTCCCTCAGCGTGTAAATCTTGCGTGGCTCTAGCGCTTCCGCTGGTGTCGCCATTGGGGTTAGTTTCGTTTCTCTATATTAAGAACTCTTTCTTTCCTCCATTCAATTGAAATATTTGAAGGTTTGGAATTTTCGCGAATTTCAATAAACACACCAAAACATTGATTAGAACAAAGTCCCGTTGTTCTCAGACTTTTCAAGGCCCTTGGATCCACAGCTGCAGAATTCTAGGAATAATGGCCAATTACGACAGTGAGAAGTACGCGGAGTTGTTCACGCGTCTTGAGAAAGCGACAGCCGCTTTAGAGTCGATTGTCGTGAAGCACAAGGGTGCAGACACGGCAGGGGCACCTTCCTCTGGCTCCAGATCAGGTTCCATTGCTGCATCCACGGACTCATCCTCTGGGATTGTTAGTGGGGCTATCATCGATGACAGTGGTGCACAAGATGAGGATAATGAAGAAAGTGCCGCAAGTTTGGCATTTACTGCGTTCTTAGAACAATCCGTTGAACCGTTCGTTGCATTATCCAACGAGATTGATGAGTTGGTTGGCAAAGAGGCTGCCTACTTGTTGGATGCTTTCAAGTTCCAAGGATCATTCATCAGTGCTGCTGGAGAGTCCAAGAAGCCAGACTTCACTTCCCCTGACACAATGAAACTGTTGGCACCGCTACAGGAAGCTATTTCTCAAATCAATCAATTCAAGGATGATAATCGTAGATCTGAATTCTTTTCCAATCTGAACTCTATTGCAGAAGGTGCTGGTGTCCTAAGTTGGTTCTTGACAGAGACCCCTGTTTCTTATATCCCAGAAATCAAAGAATCAGTCACGTTCTGGACAAACAAGGTGTTGAAAGAGTTTAGAGAGAAAGATCCAAAACATGTCGAATGGGTTAAACAGTACTTGAAAATATTCGATGAGTTGAGGTCTTATGTCAAAGAATTCCATACTACAGGCTTGACTTGGAAAGCCACAGGAGGGGATTTGGCATCTCAATTGAACAAACAAAGTCGTTCTTCAAGTGTTGCTCCTGCTCCTGCTCCTGCACCAAGTGCAGGTGGCCCTCCACCTCCTCCACCTCCTCCTCCAGCTGATATTTATGATACACCAGCTTCTTCTTCTGCTGGTAGTGGCTCTGCCCCTGGTGGAAGTATCAGCGCTGTTTTCTCTGAATTGAGTCAAGGTGAAGGAATCACTAAAGGTTTAAGAAAAGTTGAGAAATCACAAATGACACACAAGAACCCAGAACTACGTCAATCCTCTGTCGTTAGATCATCCTCCAACTCATCACAAAATTCAACTGGTAAAAAAGCCCCACCAATCCCTAAAAAACCAAACGCTCTATCATTGAAACCAAAACCTGAGCCAGTGATTGAGTTACAAGCTAACAAATGGATCGTTAAAAATGTTGAAGGAAACCATGAGATTATAATTGATGGTGAACTATCCCAATCCGTCTTCATTGCTGATTCCAAGGATTCTACCATTCAGATTAAAGGTAAGATCAATGCCGTCTCTTTGAGTTCCACAACCAAAGTTGCATTAGTTTTAGATTCAGCAATTTCTGGTATTTCAGTCATCAATTCCAAGAAATTTGGTATTCAAATCATTGAAAAAGTTCCACAAATCTCAATCGATAAGTCTGATGAAGGTCAAATTTATTTGAGTAAAACTTCTTTGGAAACTGAGATCTATACAACAAGTACAACTTCTTTAAACGTTAACATCCCTGATGAAGAAATCGATGATTTCAAGGAAGTTAACATTCCTGAACAATTCAAGTTTACATTCAAAGATGGAGCCCTGGTCAGTGAAGTTGTTGAACATGCTGGTTGAGTTAACATGTATAAATGAAACAATGTACTACGCTTATTGTAATTGAAGTTGATTAAAATCTATTTCATTCAAACATTTCTTAATATATTAGTGTACTTATCTCCTGGCCTCAAGGCACATTTCTCTGGAGACACAAACTTGCAGAATTTAGAACACCAAAAAGTTTAAACAAGCAGTTAAGTACATTCCGTGTTGTCTAACCGTAAAGCGCTAGAAGCTGATACTAAAAGCTACAATAATAGGGTATAATATTGGTTTCAATATTTTTTCATTAACTATGTACAATTGACTTACCCATCTATGGAGTGGAGGTTTTGACTCTTCTAATATACCACATGTAAGCTCTTTCATGAACAGATTGGTTGAATGGAGTTATAACTTCAGATTTACCAGGCAAAGCGACTGGATCTCTCAAATAAACGGCATGACAGGTTTCAAAAGAAACTTCAATATTTGATGGCAAGATGGCGAATGGAGCAATGAATGGTCTGACTTTCCATGGTGTGAAGTATGGCTTGCTCACATCCTGTCTTCCATACAGACCCTTTTGCCATGGTAAATTGACGGATGCTTTGCTTTCGGATTCTAGAACTTCCTCTTTGTTGATTTTGTCATGGAAAACTAAAGCATCTGTCCAGCTTGGATCGTATGGGATCTCTTTAGAGTCTTTTGAAAGTTTTTTAGAGTTTGATTCTTTTCTCATGTGTTCCCAGTGTATGGTTTGTAAAGAAGCAACTAGTTGTTTGATTTCGCTGTGCTGTTTCTTTTCAGTATCTTTTCTTTGGGATTGTGCTTCTTTGTCAAGTATTGAGGAAACCAAAGTTTTCAAATCTTCTGGAGTTTTAGACTTTAGGGCTTCAACTTCGTACTCTTTTATAGATGTTGTCTTTTCAAACAATTTAAAAGCTTTTTCAGCTGCTTCTTTAGAGAAATCTTTGTTAAAGGTTTCAAAAGTTACAACATCTGCAGATTTCAACCCTGTAGTTAAAACTTCCAACAAAGCAGCTTCTCTTGTGAAATCTTTTTGTTTCTTCAACATTGATTTATCAATTTTATCATTGAAAGCACTGATTCTTGTTTCTAAGGCTTGAGCTTCTTCATCATTGATCTTCTTCCCACTTTGTCTCTTCAACTGTTGTTCATCCCAAACTTGTTTTGGGTTCTTCTTAGCTTTGACAACGTATTCGTTCCATTTAGCTATCTGAACACTATCGACTTTAACTGCTTCTTTTAGAGAAGGTTTGAACGCACCAAGAGCATACAAAACTTTTTCAGGAACGACATTAAACACATCACCAGCTTCTAAATGATATCCTGGTTGTTTAATTTTAATTCCATTTACACTAACATACCCATGCAGAATAAACTGTCTGGCCTGTCTAATAGAACTTGCAAACATTGATCTGAACAATGCAAAATCAAGACGTTTCTCTAATTCAGCATAGGTCTGTAATGGGATCGGGGTAGGGATGTTATTTTCACCACGCAACGAGGCATCTAAGTTAGCAACAGACTCCAATTTTGAGGAGAACTGTGACTGAAGTCTGCTCTCCGTGAGAAATTCACCGTGGTAGGCTCTGGTTTCCTGCTTAGCAGTCCATTTCTGCTGATACAAGTTCTGACCTTGGAAGTTGACACGGCCTTTCTTGTAGAGGTTGAACAGATTGTACTTGTTCCATGAGGCACGGACTCTGCCCCTGGTCAGACTGTTGAGCAGTTGGGCTTTTCTGGGCATGATACTCCTCTATAGTGCGATAATAGTATTGTCAGTGGGTTCGTCGATTGATTTTTTTTCACTCTAGAGTGTTGTAAAAACCCAGACACCACAATGCTCTTCCTACTGTTAAGTAATATAAACAAAGAGGATAGCAGAACATTACGAAAGACTCGAAATGGCCAGAGAATGGACAATTGGCGAGGAGATCCGGCTGCTGCGGGCCGTATGCCGATACAAGCCGGTCGGTGTTCGTAAGCACTTCCATATGGCGGCTCTGATGAGCGAGTTGAATGCTGGAGCAGGTGATGGTGAAGTGTTGAGGGTGGAAGACGTGTGGGAAAAGCTGGCCCAGTTATATGACCTAGAAGGGCTGGACAAGCTGGATGATGGTGAAGACGATGAGGAGTCCGAGAAAAAAGTGTTTGAACTGCCGGAAGAGGAGTATGGGGAGATAATGATGTCAAGGGCCCCACTGAAAGAAACTGCTACAAGTCCGGTGTCAGGTGCTGATGATCTGCTGGCTGAGGCGGATGAGAACACTGAGAGCCAAGAGGAAGTGAAGGAAGAGAAAGAGGACAAAGAGGGTACAGAGGAGGCAGAGGAAGAGAGTGGAGATGATGAGGTAGAGGAGGGGGAAGAGGAAGAGGAGGAGGAGGAAGAAGAAGGAGAAGAAGAAGAACAACAACAAGAAGAAGAACAACAACAAGAAGAAGAAGAAGAAGAAGAAGAAGAAGAAGAAGAAGGAGAAGGAGAAGAAGAAGATCAAGTGAAAGAAGAGGAAGAGGAGAAAGCACCACGTAAGAGAGGTCGTCCATTCAAGACACAGAAGAAAGTCCCACCACCAAAGAAACAGAAAGTGACTAAAGAAAAAGTACAAAGAGCATCAAGAAGGCTCAGGAACAGAGCAGGTGAAGATTCTGAAGAAGCAGAAGAGCCTGAAGAATCAGAAGAGCATGAGGAGGCAGAAGGATCCGAAGAATCAGAAGAACTCGAGGTCGAAGATTCTAAAAAGTCTAAAGATACCAAAGAGCCTATGAGGCTGCGCAGAGGATCCACTAGAGCTGCTACTACAAACACAACCACTACAACCACCAATTCGGCCCCTAAAAAGGCTACAAAAGTTCAAACTAGGTCCAAGAGTCAGCCTAGAAGGAGTACTAGAAAAAGGTCCGGAGTTTGAAACTCATATAAAATTGTATTATTATCATGAATTAATCTTATTATAAACACTATTTACACCGTAGACGATACGATCCCAGCTTTTGTCCAAGTCGCAATGTCTTGTTTCTTCCCTCATCTCAATAATAAGGCAAATTGGCAAAAGAAACAGGGCTCAACTTTAAGCTTTAGTCTCAGGTTCGCCTTTGAGAGCGAGACATGAATATACTTCACCTTTACAAACAAAAACTACTTTCAGTGATCCGGAGTTAGACAGACAGACAAGAACTGTCATCAAATTCATCAAAAAAATTAATCTAAAAACCTTCAGAGCCATTAAATCCAACAAAACCAGTCAATAAAAAGATATTATAATATGGCTTTTTAGCAATTTGATTGGTATGATTCCATGCACTGGTTAATCTACCATCGATACAAGATCCACTCATGTAAAAATTATCCGCACCTGACCCATCGAACATATGGGCAAATGCATCCTGCAGGATATAGAGTTGTAAGTTCTTGGTTGATTGAAATTTGCTTTCAATGTATTCCTTGACAGCAGGATCGTTTTGTGCTAGCTCTGGGATTTTCAATAAGCACTGATCGATAGGAATTAAAATGTTAGGCACTTGAATGTACTTGTCCAAGAAGAACAAAGCGTTAGGCACAGCATCGTCACCCAAATGAACAACACTTGAACCAATCCAGGTAGTACATCTCGCTTTACACTCAGAGATAATTTTGTACATCTCTTTGTATAATGCAGGACATGCCTTGACCCTGTTCAAACCTTGTCCTGTGGAAGTTAGTCTGTAAGGCACGCCGTTGAACAAGTCATCATCTGCAATGGACCAAAGGTGGATCATCTCTCGTTGGATGATGGACCAAAGCATTAGAGATTGATTCACATATTGAAGTTGTCTATCGTGATCATGGGTAAGACGAGATCCTGATCTCCCATATTGGATACCAATGTTAAAATTCTTTTTGATTTCTGGTTGTGTAAATTCTTCAAGTCTTTCAAGAAAACGAAGAATCGGTTTTCTGTTGGTGTGGGTATATGCGTTATAATCACCAATAGAATATAAGACTTGACGAATTTCTTCTTTGGAAAAACCTTTATGTGATGAATATTTGCTAGAGATTTTTTCAATTGATGATTCCTTGAGTTTAATATCTCTTTGGACTTGTGATCTTGTTCTTCCAACTGGTGAGATCTCTGCGGTTGCATAAATTATCAGTTCATCATCGAATAAACCAAGTGCTTTACCTTCATCTTCTGGTCTAGATGATAGATATCCATAGACGGTTTTAATTGGCTTATAAAGATTAAACCCCATATGTCCTTCAATCTCGGGAAGTTTTGAGTCCATAACCATATAACACAGTTTTCCAAAACTATCTCTCATCTTGTCCGGATTCATAATCTTATATCTTCTCCCAATTTCAAAGACAGCTTTATACCAGTCTGCATTATCTTCAAAATTCTTATTCTCAATCAATTTCTGACCAATTTTCAAGTCAGAAGCAACAACAAGACCAGCTAGAACCGAACACATTTCCTTTAATTGTGCAACTATTCTCTTGGCTTTGGAGGTATACGATAGAATATCAACTTTGTCAGTATATTGAGAGACACTCAACCCTGCCTCCAAAAGATGCAATAAGTGACGTTCCTCATATGTCAATCTCAATGGAATATACTTGACTTGACTTTTGATAGCTTGTACTAGCTTTTGGTTTATGGACTGCTCTTTCTCTGTAATCTCAAGCTGTTCATCTCCAACATCTTCATCACCTTCACTGTCTTTCTTACCATTCTCCTTAATTGTGACACCATCAGCATCAGCGTTTAACTTAATAAAGTCATGGTTTTTACGCTTCCCACCATGGTGCACCAATGCAAAACAACCACCGCAATAGTTTTCCTGACAGTCTTTACACTCAATCTCTATTCTCATATCCTGACACTCATCACACAAGATTTCAGTCTCGTCTTTTTGTGCAGTAGAGTCCAAATGATCTACTTCTTCCAAATCGCGCTCGATATCCTGAATCTCAACGTCATTCTCAGCATCAAGAATCTCTCTTAATGTCTTCTGTGACATCCTAAGCGGGTGTTGTTTTGAGGATTTGTCTCTTCTCTCAGTTTTTCTGTCCTTGTTTTCGTTTTTGTCCTCGAGAATCCCGGAGATAATTCGGGAATACAGCATAAATGTGAAAGGTTACTGCTTACACTTACAAGAGCTATTGAAACACATATTACACATCTATCAAACCCATGTATCATAATTTAGCAGTTGATTAACACCAGCTTATTTACTTTTGGTTCATTTTCCGTCCTATTTTGCAGCCAATCATCGCCATTTTATCAGTTCCACATAGAACATAGACATAGAGACATAGAGAAATGGTTACGAGCCGAGTCAAGACTGATGGGTGCTCACAACCTTTTTAACATGCAGTTTACAGTATACAGCACATTAATATCAATGAAGTAAACTTTCCAATTGAAAGCAAGAGGTTAATGAAAAAAGATCGTACAACTATTGAAGTGCATGTTTGAAGTCTTGGCTACCCCCTCCTCTAGCGCCACCTTTAGGTTTAACCTGGAGCAGATGCGTTCCTTTCCTGAATCATCATTATTATTGCAAATCAAACGGCTGTGATTGGCCAGCGTTGATAACCAAATGATAATCGGCATATAATAGGCATACGCCAAACCATTCGCATAATCAGTTTCAATCAGTTGGAAGTACGATACTTGGAGATCTAAAAATTTAAAGTTTAATACCTACAAGAAATCAAAGTTTGTGAAGTGAATTCTGTTGATTTATGGATAAAATAACAAGTGACAAGCACTATCAATCCCAAAAATTAAATTAAAAAATAAATAACGTAACAATATCCCTCAGCTGAGAGTGAAGCATTCACTAATAACAGGACATGTCTCTAACTCTGGTCAGCATATCTATGACCTTTAGTACTTTCTTTGTCGCCTTATCACAAATTTCTTTTTTATGCATCTATAATAATGATGTGGGATACTCCCAATCTATCTAGTTCAAAACCAAGTATGCAATGAGGGCTAGTAGTAAGACACCTATAGCAATGAACAAACCGACATTCTGTTCACCACCGGTGGTGGCTGATTTACCAACGGTGGAAGTAGAAGCAGGAGCAGTGGCCTGATCAATGGTACCAATCAACATTGGGGCTAACATGTCTCTAGCATCTTCTGAGTGTCCGACGTCCTTCAAAAAAAATACAGTTAGTAAAGATCAATAAGTAAGGTTATTAATGGAGTGGGATACTCACGTCGAATGGCTCAGTGGCATCAATACCACCGCAGTCGAGCATAACTTCTTCACCACCTGGGTGCTCATCGAGAAACTTGGTGCAGTCGTAGACTTTGCCATCGATGACCATCCAGAGGTCATCTTGGGTATTGTGGCTGGCGAGCTCCTCGTAGGTGTAAACTTTGGACATGATCTGACTCTGGATTTCTAAACAGTTGTACGAGTTTGTGAAGTTGGAAAACTCTCAACATTTTTTTTAAAAGTAAAATCAAACCATATCGGGAAAGGTTACGATCGATGGGGACTTTGATAGTAGAATTTTATACCTAATTGGGTAAAAGAATACGGGAAGTGCCAGAAAGGGTAAAAACTACGATTAGACGGAGGAAGGAAAGAGAGAGCCTTTGGAGGATTATTATTGGTCATTTGTCGGTGATGTTTTGTGTTTTATTAATTTGGGCATCTATAATTTAATTCCTGCTCTTGCAAGTGCTTGTTGTCTCTTATTTCTTCTATCGGCAACTTTGGAGTTTAAAGTCTTGACTTCTCCTGATAATTTAGTTGATTTGATAAATCTCTTCTTGAATTTTTTAGAATCTTTGAAAACTTCATTCACCATATTGACTTTCAATTGATGGTTCAATATCAAATAATTGTTTGAAGCCTCTTGAGCGATTTGTGCGTCTTCTCTGTTAGAAAATTCAACAAATGCAAAATGTCTTGATCTACCAGTGATTTTATTTCTAGGAACTTTAACGTTGGTTATGTCACCAAACTGGCTGAAATATTCTGTGAGCTCTTTCTCTTCAAAACCTTCTGGTAATCTGCCAATATAGATGACACCTTTTTCAACTTTTGATTGTTTTTTGGATATTTGTTTGGATTCAGATGGTAATTTCTTGACTTGATGCGTTTCAACTTTTGATTGTTTGACTCTCTTTGGTTTTTCTTGCTCTTGTTCCTGTGGTTGTTCTTCTTCAGCAGATTCATATATTTCATTGTCATTTTCTTCTTCTTCATCATCAGTACTTTCAAATCCATTTATCTCATCATCATCATCCTTGATTTCTTCATCTTCATCTTCACTGGCACTGAACTCCTTAGCTTGTTCTAGAGCTTTTGTAAGTTCTTCCTCGGCTTCAGATTTGTCATCGTCATCCTCCTGTTCTTGCACCTTTGGTTCCTCTTGCACCTGTTTCTTCTTCTTAGAAGGTGTGCTGTCTTTCTTACTGACGACTTGGGCCAATTTGGAGGCACCTCTCTTACCTCTTTTTGGAGAGTCGAGTTTACGTAGTGGAGAGAGCTCTTTTCCTTCCTTCACGGCGATCTTCTTGGCTAATCTAGTGGTGACCATCTTTGTTGTAGTATGCTCAATAAATTCTGATCTCATTTAAAAAAATTTTATACCAAAAAAAAAAACAAATAAAATTTTCAAGCTCATCGCGTCAGGGCTTCTGTGCAGGCTTAATATACTTAATAGTTAATACTAATCTCCTTATATGAGTTATAAGAGATGTCTCAATACATTTATTTCAGATACAAAAGCTGGTGGATCTTACATAGTTTCAATGACATATGACAGTTGAGTCCTTACTACGTTATCTCTAATTCCAGTGCAATGGGCTTTTCTGTGATTAAATTGTTGACATAAATTCATTTTTTACTCAAGGCGACCTCCAACAAGTTAATCGTAGCACGAACGGGCAACCCAACGACATTGTAATAATCACCTTGTATTCCTTTTATCAGCAAGGCCCCTTTTTCCTGGATCTTAAACCCACCTGCAACATTCAAACCTTCTTCTGAGTCCACGTAACTTTTCACCAATTCATCAGCTATCGTATCATCGAACAAAAGGCTCGTTTTCTCCACATGGGTATGAATGGATCTAATACCATTTTCGTAAACGATTAGAGACACAGCAGTCTGAACTATCAGTGGTAGCGATGAATCTCTAAACAGTAGTAAGTTTCTCAACTGAGTGGATTTCTGATTGGGCTTTTCATAGATCTTGCCATCATGTTCTATGATTGTGTCTGCTGAAATGACCACTATTTCATCATTGTGAGGCAAGGTGTCAGCTACCCAGATCGCTTTGTGAAGTGATGTTTGCTGCACGTACTGTGTTCAAAGCGTTAGTCGTAGTGCGATACAATGGATGGAAGCACACTCACTTGTTCTGGTGTGTATTGTGATTTGTCTAAATCTTCTTCGAAACCAGAAGGAATGACCTCAATATCAGTGATGCCAATCTGGTTCAATATCTCCTTTCTTCTGGGAGAAGATGATGCCAAAATGACTCTTCTCTGTTTGAGTGTATTGAACAGGGAGTAGTTAAGTGGTATGCTCATGATGGATTGTTGTTATGGAGAGAGTTGTTTTTCTATAATAATTTTTTCTACTATTACTGCTCCTTATACTAGAACATCAAACAAAAACAAACCAAATATCACATTGTTCTAACACTACTGGGGCGTGATATCCTCCAGTTTAATTCTGTCCCTCACTACATGTTTCTCTTCTAAATCATCACTCAAAGCCACTTCGGTGCCCACCAGTTTTTGCCAGTCACCTTGGTACACGTCGTTATCGATCTTGAACAATGGATGGCTCGTGTGCAGTCCACTCACTTGCAGTTTAGCTGTTGGTGGGATCTGTGACGCACTGAAGCTAGTTTTGGGAATATCAACAGTGACATAAACATCTTCGTACTCTTCTTCTTCTTCCTCTTCTTCTTCATGATCAACTTCGAGATCTCCAGTAAGTGCAGTGTCAATGTTCTTGTCTAACTTCTTCTTTTTTCTGGCCTTAATATCATCGTCCGAGCCAGCTTCGAAACCGTTCAAGAAGTCCCAATGCATCTCTTCTCCCTGAGACAGGAAATCAACGTTCCCATTCATAACAATACTCCATTGGTCCTGGTCTGAACGCTTGTATAAGTCCAGACTGCACGCTCCTGATCTGATTCTTGTGTCCTCATCATCAATGGCCTCTCTCACGTTACTAAATCCCATTAATGCCATCCCTAGTGCGATCTTGGTGGCAGCATGTGTCACGAACAGCACAGTTTCACACTCTGGGTATTTCTCTTCAAAACTAGGGATGAACTCATCAAGAAACTTTTTACATCTTTTAAAGATGTCTTCTTCAGTTTCACCTTTCAATGATGGTTTTCCCAATGGTTCCCAGTCGTCTTTAAGCGACTCGAAGTAAGGTGATAACACGTCGAATCCCACTGGTTCTGGGATAGTTGGCCTGTCCGGCTTGTACCACTCACCGATACCCGGTTCTAGGTATACGGGCACCCCCAACACACGCGTGATGGGATCGGCCGTCTGCAGACAGCGATAGAAGGGACTGGAGAAGATCACGTCTGGCTGTGGTTCTATAGAGAGCATGAAATGGGCAAGTTCTTTGGCCTGGTCCTCCCCGTGAGGCGCCAGCGGCGGGTCCGAGTCCACTCCCGTCGGCGATTCAATCGGCGGGTGCGGCTCGGGCAGCCAGTTGGCGCGGTAGCCGTGGCGAGCGACGTAGATGTTGGAAAGTGGCATCGACTTTTACTATGGTGTTTTGTTACGGTGTTTATATATAGTGTTGATGTTTGAAAAAATACTTGCTAAAGTACTGTACACTCTATCAAAATGGCTCCTTCCAACAAGAGAATCAGAACGCTCTCGATTTGCCGCCCGATAATCTACGGGAACACGGCGGTCCCGTTCGTCGAGAGACCTGCTGGCGCGGACCCGCTTCACACGCACCACTGGACCGTCTTTGTAAGGGGCCCGCAGGGTGAAGACATCTCGTACTTCATCAAGAAAGTGGTGTTCAAATTGCACGACACCTACACAAACCCATCACGGACAGTGGAGAGCCCGCCGTTTGAAGTGACAGAAACCGGCTGGGGTGAGTTTGAAGTTGGGATCAAGATCTTTTTCGTTCCTGAGGCAAACGAGAAGAACATCAATTTATACCATCATTTGAAACTGCATCCATATCCAGGCTTGAAACCAGGTGATGTCGTGACTGGATCCAACCTAGACGAGGATCTGAGAGCAGAAGACGGCACAGTTAGCAGTATCCAGTACGATGAGATTGTGTTCAACGAGCCGACAGAACAACTGTTCCAAATAATGACAAAGACTCCAGGAAACATCCTACCCAAGACCAAAAAAGAGAGTATATTCAGCAGAGAGACAGAGTCTGAAGAGATTTCAAGACTTGACAATGGGATCAAGATTGTTAATTTGGAGATTGAGAAACTGAGAAAACAACTGCTGGAGCATCAACAGCTGAGATAAATAATTAGAATAAACAATTACTTACAAGTACTAAAAAAAATTCGTGACTGTTCATTAATGCTATATCCTCATCTCTTCCAACGTATCCATAAGCACGTCAGCAATCGGTCTCTCATGCACTGGTCTCCCGCAGATAATCACTGGGATTTGCAACCGTTCAACACCGTTTGAATCAAATAGTATCACCACATCTCTAGGGTACACACCCCCACCCAACGGATCCATCACATTGTACTCTTTAGGAATCTTCACGCTGTTGATTAAAGGAAAACTGAAAGGATTTCCATGCAGATTAGAAGACACTCCCACAACGTCCATGTTGAACACACTGGCTATAAGATTGGCTTTTTCTTCAATAGAGTCCATATAAGAGTTCATGATACCGAAAAATACCACTATCAAACCCTTGTCTTCATTCAGTTGTAACTTTACCAACTGTTTAACAATACTTTTTGGGCCAAACACTTCAAATAGAGCGTTCCCATTCCTCACTATAAACTCATTCTGTGTCTCCACCTCTCTGTATCTTTTGTACTCGGGCTCGCTGTACTCCGGCGAGGGCAAACTTTCCACCAACTGTCTCTTCATTAGTCCCTAAATTACAATAATACCAGGGGTCAACAAACTCTCTCTTTTTATACACTCTCCACTTTAGGATAAATGGAAATAATGTGACAGTTACCTTAAACCTCTTCCCCTCAAACTAAATAAAACCCCAACTAGGTTCCGTTCCCCTCAATAGAGCTCAATAAACTCGAGGCTTTCTCACGTTTCTATAATAAGATTCAGAAGGAGCTGACACGCTATAAAATTTTCAGCTTTTTCTGGTTAGTGAAATTTTTCCCTTTACACATTTCATGAGAAATTACGCAATTTTTGTTTTTGTTTTTCCCAATTAGGTACTGTAATTAGCTACATACACTCAATTTAGAGTAAAAACCCTTAACAAACCGTACTTCTATTAAACAGTCTCTTCCTTCTTGATTTCTCCGCGGCCCACCGTCTTCTTACGGCGATAAGTTATTGTCTCTGCGTCAAAGTTTTTCAAGCTGGCTGGTTTCGCCGGTTTAGGCGGTGGTGCTCCTGTATGTGTAGATGAGAGGGATGCTGGTTTCTTAGGAATGACAGGTGGAACTTTCTTAGGTTCTGATGGCTTGGCTGGCGATAATGGTGAAGTAACCGTAGTGCTGCTTGATGGTGGTGGTGGCAATGGAGTTGATGATCTGGTTGATGACGTGGATGATTTCGGTTGAAGAATAGAATCTGCAGTGAACCCTGGTGGTAAAACAGTTGTAGTGCTTCTTGTTTGTGGTGGAGGTGGTGGGGAAGTATATGTTGATGATAGATCTGATGGTAAAATTGTTGATGGTCTTGTAGGTTTGAGTGGTTCTGGTTCTGATTTGTGTTCCGCCTCCTTAATTGGAGCTGGTTTTGGAATGGAACGAGAAGCTGGTAATGATGGAGTTGAGACAACGTTTCTGCTCGGTGGCGGAGGTGGAGTATTTCTCTTAGGTGTAAGGATCTCATTAGTGAATATTGGGGATGCGGTAGCCTCTCTTCTTTTTGGTAATTGAGGCTTTTCGTCCATATCGAAGAAATTTGGAGTATTATCAACAACAACCGCAGGTTTAGGCTTTGAAACAGCTGGTCTCTTAGGTTTCTCAGGAATAAAACCATCACTAGCATCGTTGAAATCGACCAGTGAAGACTCAGTGTCTTGTCCATGTTCCTGTTTGTAAGTATCATAAAACTCTTTACCCAATGCCAACTTCTTAGCTTCATCAACAAACTCAACCTTGGCCTTGTATGCTCCATAAACTGGTTTGTGATCAGAATACATCAATCCCTCGCTCGAATTGTATGCCAAATTTTTAATTGCATCACCTCTATAAATTATTCTATCTGTCCAAGATGGCGTTCTTTGTTTTTCAGAAGTGTCATAAACATTAGTTCCCTTGTTGTATTTATAAGTAGGTTTGAAATTTAAAGAAGGTTCAAAATATCCTTGGAATGCATTGTTTCTTTGGATCTCATTAGTCAATTGATCATATTGAGTCAAATATGAATAGTCTTCATTAGAAACCCTATGTCTAACTTCTTCATTACTCAATCCAATTCTATAATTCAAATCACCAATCCAAAAAATATTATCATTGTCTTCAATATTACCACCACGAGAGAATTTAATCCCTTTGGAAATAGAATTATAGTCATTGTTTCTTTCAACAACTTTCTCCGTGCCTGCAGCAAGATGAACATTAACAAAACAAAAACTAGAAGATCCATAATTGAAACGAATGGCAACAGCACCTTTATTACCAGTCATACCACCCATTCCTGTCTTCTTTACACCACCTTCAACTCTCTTGACATCATTCATGCAATCCGCCCGGATAAAGAATAATAACAATAACGAAGACATCTGCTCCGCTCTGAGCATTACATACTTATCGTATTGGTTTAACGATTTCAACACTTCGTTAGTCCAAAAGGAAGATTTTGAATAATCAGCATTCAAGATAGAACCTGCTGACAATTCAATAACTTCTTGAAATCCTAAAACAACGATATTAGGTTTAAATTTATCACCGATAGGGTATAACCAATCTGACAAATCAACAGGTTTATCCAAACCATTCAAATTGTAAGTCCCTGCAAAAACATTAATGTTGTCAAGTGTGGTGTATTGATCTTTAACATTTTTGATCTTCTCATTGACATACTCTGTGATTGGATCATACAACAAAACAGGTAGTTGACCACTCAATCTTCCAAGTAACGTATCAATAGTTAACTGTTTACCCTTATCGACAAAATTGTTGATATACATTCTGCTCACAGATTTTGTAGCATCAGACAAAGCACCTGCAAAACTCATTTTCCCCTTTCTTGAAAATGATGATTTTAAAGCATTTGTTCCTGTGTAGATTTGAGAAATTTGATCACCATTATCAGCCCAAAGTGTATTATGTTTATTGATAAGGTCTGATTCTTGAGTGACATGAAATCCATGATCTTTTAAGAATATAACCAGTGCAAAATTCGAAATGAATTGTTGGATTAAATTTGTCCTATCTAGACAATCCAAACAATTAGTTCTAAAAACACCTGCTTGAGTGCTTAATTTTTCATTTTTCTCAACATTCTCTGAAAAGTATCCAAATTCGTACAATGATTCTTTGATCAAGTTATAGATTTTCGTTGATGATGAATATCCTTCTTCTGAGGTTTCTCTATGAAAATCAAAATCAGTTAAATAAATTGGTAAATCTTCGTTCTTTAACAAGGTTTGTAAATGAGCTTTATACCTTCTCGTCAGTTGAATCTCTGATGATTTAGTGCTCAATAGATTAACAATATTAACTGGACCATAAGTTTCAAACAATCTCTTGAAATGTTTCTCAAAAATAGGTTGTGTTGCTTCTTCAGATCTAGTGATTTGAACTTTTGGATTGATTAACGCTGTATCTTGTTCCCAAAAAATCGGTATACTTCCCCTGATTTGATTATATGAATAACATAATTTAGGTGAGTATAAAATCAATTCGGTTTCCACAAAATTAGCAACATAACTATCATCATCAATCCCTCTTGTGTTGAATCTCGTTCCTGCTCTTTTCCAACTTTGCCTAGAAATAACAGTCATTGAAACTTTCATTCTATCAATACTAGTTGTCAAAGTTTCTGCGAACCCTCTAATAACAGTGGTCAAAAACCCTTCATCATCCAATATTTCTTTAACGGCAGGCTCTAACTTGTTTCTAAAACCAATGACTTCTTCAAGCATGAACGAGTTCCACATGTATTCTGTATTAAATTCATCAAAACTCAACGAATGTCCATTAATACCTCTGGTTTGTAATGCACTTGTCACATCAAAATCAGTCGAGAAGTAAAATCCTCCGGTACTCAACAACTTCTTCAATTCAAAACATGGATGTCTAGCATATTGTCCATTTGGTCCCATAGGAAGCTTTGAAGGTCTTCTATCACCATAAGTGTCAGCATCCGGCATGATTGGAACACCATTGGAGTCCAAATCAACAAAATCCCAACTTGAATGAATGATACTATAGAAATCCACACTGAAAATCTTGTTGATTGTCTCATTAGGAATTGGCGAAGCAACCTTGGTAGACCCCGTGATGACGCTTATAAATATATCGCCTTCAACTTCAATCAGACCGAGAAATCCATGAACGTTTCTATCACTTAGTTTTCTGTAATCTTTCAGGTTGACACCTTCTTTAGGAAGGAATTCAATTAGGCACCTGCTTTCACCGTTTTTAGCCTTCACATAACGAAACAGCAAAACATGCGTGTTCGACAGAAGAACTACGGTTCTCGGGTTTTCTTTCACAAGAACTCTCATCCTATCTGGTCGGTTTCAAATTATATGTTAAACGTTACTTTTCGGTGTTTTGTTTTTGGATGGTGAATGAATGCCTCCATGTGTCACGTGATGATTATGTCATATCTCCGAATTTCTCATCTCGTCCGAACTTGAAATTGAAAGCTAAATAGTAACAAGTAATTATTTATACAGTTTGCTGAAGAGCTTGAATTAAAAATTAAAGGTCATCTTCGACTTTTATACTCACTGATATTAACTCTAGTCTCAGGGCGATAGGTGATTTTAGTTTTGTACGAAGGGGTTATTTCGAATAATATTGGTTCTTCTCCAACATTACAAGAGCTAATTATTCTTACTTTAGGGCCATGGAGTAGAACTCAACTTGACTATTAGTGAATCTCGAATTGTGTTTGATAAATAAGCTGAAGGAGGAGTGATTTTTCAGGACAAATCTTGACCTTCCCAGCAATTGTAGACTCGAGATCAAAAGGCGCCCTTATTATTTGGATGCTCAAAAACATATTGAGTCCGGCTTAGTGACTTTTCCTGGTAGTTTTCATCTGCTTATTTTCGATGTGGTTTAAATTGTTTATTTACCTATTGGTTTACTTTGTTTACTATTCTTTAATTGAATTTATATTAACGTCATCGTTCGTCATTTTTGAATTTTTGAAAAAAAATAACGACAAGGACAATTTTCAGGAATAATAATAATTAAGTGATCTGATCAATCAGTTAGTTTAGTTTATATAATATATATATATGATTTTAACAGATCACAGTTGTCGCGTATACGTAGCCCTAAATCTTCTTTTCTCAATAAATAAGAGTTAAATCGAAAATTTCTCTCACATATCTGTCAAAGATACATTTCCGCTCAATATCCGACCACTCTTTTTACTACACAGTTAGATTTGATGAAGAAGAACTTAAAATTAACACTCTTCGGCTATTTTCTTATGACTTTCTGTTTGCAATGTCAAGTCGGAAGTCGCGTCATACATTCAAAGATTTGTGCTTAGATCAAGACTTGGAATAATTTGGAATAACTAAACATACCATCAGTTGTTTAATCAAGATAATGAAGTTCGAAAAGAGCAGCAAGATATTGTATTGATCTGACCCAATTTTAATATAGTGCTAGGTAGTACGCCCTACGAATTACATTACATGAGTGCTCTTAATAGTACAGTACTGTATATATTGTGTATATGACTCGTTATTTTTCTCCACTCTCCTTCAGCTTGAGATACATTGCAGTGATCTGTTTACTTTTGACTTTAGCTGGCCAGTATAGAGAAGTATAGTACCACAAATGTTTTTTCATCTTTTCTGCATCACCATCTGGTTTCTCAGAAACAGTTTTGTTAATAAAATCTCCAACTTCTAGCAACTCAGTTTTCAAAACGTTAGCCCATTCTTTACGTTCCAAGCCAACTGGTCCTCTTTTCAATCTCTTTAAAGAATGTCTCATTGGATTCAAAACATCTTTGCAAGCGCCTTCATCCATACTTTCGTAACCTTCATTAGACTTTCCTGTAACTGGAACATCTTCCTTCTTCTTTGGGACTTTCTTTTCTGTGGATGGGGCACGTTTGACTTCAGGAGTTTTAGCTTTTGGTTTAGGGCCAGGTTTACCACCAACTTTTGGACCAGGTTTTGGACCAGGTTTTGGACCAGGTTTGGCTCTTGGTTTTGGAGCAATGCTAACGCTAGCAGCTGAAGATGTGGATGCATTGGAACCCGCAGCACCATTGATAGATGAGTCAGCTTTTGGTTTTCTTTGTCTCTTTTTTGGTTCTGTGGATGACGGGGTAGATGGACCAGGTGTGCTGTTTGAAGTTGCATCTTCGTCATTACCTTTCAAAACAGTGATTAAATAATCTATTCTTCTACTGAGATGGACAGATCCTGGAGATTTTTTGGTTGTTGCTTCTTTTTTCTTGTCTTCAGTCTTGATCTCTGTTGGAGCTTCAGTTTTGATATCTTCTTTAGTAATTTCAGTGGCATCTGTGGAGTTGGAAATGCTTGTGGCATTCGCAGAGGAAACAGTTGAAGTATCTTCGGTCTTAACAGTATCATCAGCAGGAGCTGGAGTTGAGATAGGTTCAGCTTCTTCCGTTGCAGACTCATCGACAATCTTTTTAGTGGAAACAGGGGCAGCAACCTCAGTCAAAAACAGTTTAGAACTCAGTCCCAAAAATGGATCATCTCTAATCTGCACCCATGAACCATAACCATACTTGCTAACACCAACAACTAACATTTCATCATCATGTTGAGTCCAGTTGGCAGTCCAACCATGAACAGGTTTGACGGTCTTGTTGAATTTAAACTTTAATGGATCTTCGAAAGAGGCAACTGCTTGTCTCAGGATATCTAAATCATCAGGCCTTGACAAAGCGAGTTCAGCATTAATGTTTTTCACACCTTGGTATTCAAACAGTATAGCTTTACGTTCTTTTCTTTTCATGACCCATAATGCCATTGGATTAGTCTTACTGTTAGAAGTAGATGGTGGGACTTGACCGTTCTTTTCTTTCTCTTTATGTTCCATTGCAGCTTTTTCTAACTGAGCCAATGCTTTGGTACGACGTTCTTCCTCGACCTTCACTAGTTCTTTAGATTTTTCAATAATTGCTTCGTATGTTTTCTTGAATGCTTCTGGATTCTTGTTGTCTGGTAGAGTACCCTCTTGAATCAACTCATCCCATCTATTACTCAAGTCACCTAATTTCAAAAGAGATCTATAAATGGCCCTTGTTTCTTTCTCATTGATCTTGTTCCATTCTGCCTTCTTTCTTTTATTCAACCTTCTTGTATCTTCGTCATAATCATCCTCATCCTCTTCAACAACACCACTCATCTTGTCTATGGCTGCTTTTCTTCTAGAGTACATCTGGATCTGTTCCTGTAAATATTGTTCCTCCATTCTCTTCTTCTCTTCCTCTTTCAACTTAGCAAGCTCTTCAGCAGGAATGATATCATCCCAGTTCAAATCCGCTTTGTAGTCAGTCACTTCGAATTGTTTCAAGAATTCTTCACCACCAAGATTGGATTCTCCTAGTTCAGGAGTAGTAACATGATCTTCAGCATGATTTAACACATCATCCAAATTCAAATCTTCTAATTTCTTTTGATTTTCATTGGCTTTGAACATATTACCTGCCCCGAATTTCAAAATTTCACTCAATTCTCCTGCTGATGGTTCATTCTTTTTGTTAGTGACATTTGCAGTGACACCTAACGAAATAATAGCATATTCCAAAATCATCTTCTTTCTTGCTCTTTCCAACACTTCTTCTTCAACAGTATCTTTACTAACAAATCTATAAACCATCACATGGTTCTTTTGTCCAATTCTATGTGCTCTTGCCATTGCTTGTAAATCAGCCTGTGGATTCCAATCAGAATCAAAAATGATGACAGTATCGGCAGTCATCAAATTGATACCTAACCCACCAGCTCTGGTACTTAACAAGAACACCAAGTCATTGGAATCAGGAGCATTAAAGTGATCAATGGAGATACGACGTTGTGCAGAAGGGACAGTACCGTCCAATCTTTGGAAATTAATACCTTTGATAGATAAGTAATCACCCAAGATATCCAACATTCTTACCATTTGAGAGAAAATCAAGACTCTATGACCGTCTTTCTTTAATCTTGTCAATAGCTGATCCAACAAAACCATTTTACCAGAAGACATGATCATACCTCTCAATATGTCTTCTCTTGAATGTCTATTGTTATCTGAACTTGAACCGAATTTGGCAAGCACTTGCTCTTCTGCACCTTGGAAAAGATATGGATGATTTGAAGCTTTTTTCAATTCACTCATCACGTTTAACAATGAGATCTGTGATTTGGAAGAACCTCCTGCATTCAAGGCTGAATAATTCTTAGTCAAAATGTTTTTGTAGTAATGAGTTTGTAAATCTGACAATTCAACTCTAAGTATTCTTTCAGTTTTAGAAGGTAATGACTTCTCGACATCTTTCTTCAAACGTCTCAAGATAAAAGGTTTTAATCTTGTTTGCAAATCTTTGATGTAGTTTTCTTGGTCTTTATCACCAGTTTTATCAAAATCAATCTCATCATCAATTTCAAATTTACCAGGCATCAAGAAGTTAACCAATGCAGCCAATTCTTTAATGTTGTTTTGTAATGGTGTACCTGTGATCAACAATCTATTGCTGACTTTGAATGAGTTCAATGCTTCATACAATGATGATTCTGCATTTTTCAACCTATGAGCTTCATCAACTGCCAAGAATTGCCATTTAAACGAGCCTAATTCGTTAGCGTCTTTCAGGATGTATTCATATGTGGTCAACAAGATGTTAAATTTAATCTTTTTATTGACTTTTGAAGAATCTTGATAAAATTCGTATTTTCTGATTGTTTCTCTAGATTCAGTGTTACCTAAATAATAGACACAGTTTAAGTCAGGTGCCCATTTTTCAAAAGTTTCTTGCCATGCAGGAATAGTTGATAATGGAACAACAACAAGATGAGGACCATGTTGTCTTCTGGCATAGACTAACCAAGATAAGAAACTCACGGTTTGGACAGTTTTACCCAAACCCATTTCATCAGCGAGAATACCATTTTCGTTTCTTGACCAAAGGAAAGCCATCCAGTTTAAACCTGTCAATTGAAAATCTCTTAGTTCACCGTTCTTAACAAACTTAGGTTGTGTGATCAATTTCTCAAACTTTGGTCTAGATGAACCATAGTTGGCAGATAATTGAGGTAAAAGTTTTGAGTTTAAACGTTGTTGGAAATGTTTGACTTCAACAGGTCCTATTTGAACAATAGTATCGGCTTGTTCCCAAGTTGCTTCATCATAATTCAGTCTTCTCCATTTGACGAAATATTTCAAAGTTTCTTCACCAGATTCATCATCGTAATCTCTTTTTGAGTCAATGATTCTTTCAACATTCTTATACTCTTCAATCTCATCTAGTCTCCTTTCTTTCTCAATATCCATGGCTTCGATATCTTCACGAGTGGTACCGGCATCATGTCTTATTTCGAAATCAAGAATTATAAATTGCTTGATGTAATTGTCAACTTTCTTAATACCTTTATAATGAATAATATCAGAGTAGATTTCCCAAGTATTATGAATATGAGATTTTCCTGTCCATTTAATCAGGAACTTGAAAGCTTTCTTAGACTGTGGAAGATCCCTGAACTGATTCACATCACCTTCGATCAATTCATGAGTGACAACCATATCAATACCTTCAGATGAAGCATTTGTAGAAGAAGCTGGTGTATTTGAAGTGTTGGTGTAGTAATACACGTCATCTTCATTTTCTTCATCATCGTCAGACATGAGTAAGTCATCGTCGTTCCCATGATCAACATTATAGTTGACAGATCTGCTGTTTCTGGAACTGAATCTCACTTCCTCATTACTTGCAACTTGTGCTTTCTTCTTTGACTTTCTGCGTTTCTGTCCAAATTTCTTTTTGGACTTCACAACACCAAACTCCTCATCAGAATCTTCTTCAGAATCATCTTCTTCATCCTGATCAATCATATCTTCGTCATTCTCATCTTCAGAGTGAGTCTGTTTAACTTTTTTCTGTTTTCTCTTTTTCGTCACTGGGACATCATCTTCGTCATCAGTAAAATCACTCTCGGTGAATCTAGGCTGCGTGACAGCTGCACTTCTACCTGATCTTCTGAGCCCATACAATTCTGGGTTTCCAAGGACATCCTCGTCGTACTCTATTGGTGGTGCCATATTGATATGAACTTTAGTAAATCAGTAATCTTTAAAAAAAATCTTTCAAAAACCAACAACAACAGATAAAAACCCCTGAAATATAAGCTGCAAAAAAACAGTTGTAAATTGCTAAAGGAACTCGGAATGAGGTTGTTTTACTTCTTTGTCTTATCAGGTAATTGACAACACAGCAGAATTCAAATTTGAAAGATCAATGAATTAGTTCACACTCAAAATTTCAGATAGATGAAACAATGATACTATCTCTTCTCTTTCTCCTGTAGTGCAGTGGGCTGCAATAGATTTGGTGTCCCACGCTCGATGATCAGATATCACTCAAGTCAGGAGTATCTTCGATCAGCAACGATTGGAGTGAGCTGCTGCTGAAAATTTTGGGGAGAAAATATACTCCAGGTTTATTTATTCACTCTTCTCTTTTAGTGTGAGAGACAGATTCTCCAAAACGCCACTTCTGTATGAGCAAATGGTGTACGCTGGGAGCGGTTTTGGTAGTCTGTGAGTGTGCAGATGTGCGCTAACTTTCTGTGGAAATCAGCGGCAAAACTGTGGAAGTTTGTAAGTCCTGATGGAATAAATTGATAGTCTTTTATATTGTTTATGTTTATTGTCGAGTTTTTTTCTGAAATTTTTTCTGTCTCCTGTGAAATTTTTGTTTTTTTCCAGCAACAAGAGACAAAAGAAATTTTGACTAGAGTCTCTAGATTTTTTATTTCTACTGTGATGATTGACATAAAATGGGAACTTTTGGTGGTTTTTTGACATCTTTTAAGGCCATAATTGACATTTTCCAAAAAAAAATTGAGTTGGAAAAGTTCTAATATCAATCACGTACTCAAATAGAATGTCAATGAATATATAAATAAATTAATAGAACTGTAAAATAGGGAAGTGATAACCCTTATCCGTTGATATGTGTATTGGATGAAAGGTGATATGATCAACTCCTAAACTTCTTATCAGTCTTATGAGGATTTAGCAGCAGCTAATTCTTCAACATCAATGACAAGTTGACCTTCAGTGATTAAACTGTTAACGGTTGACAAGATTGATGAGAATGAAGCGTTAGAGACATCTTCATGGATACCAACACCCCATCTTGCGATTTCTTCATTGGTTTCAGAGTCTAAGAATCCCAAGTGAATGAAAGTGGCAGCCTTGGTAGATGAACCAGAACCGATAGAGTGTTCGTTGTAAGATTTGACTTCAAATCTGGTTTGAGTTAAGGAAGAAATGGCATCGACGAATGAAGAAATTGGACCGTTACCAGTACCTTCGATTTGGAAGACTTCATCATTGATACTCAATTCACCTTGGAATATCTTGTTTTCTGGGTTTTCTGGGCTCTTAATAACATCATAAGAGTTTAATTTCAAAGCACCAGCGTTGTCAAAGTTGTAGGCTCTCTTGAATAATTTAACAATTTCATCAGCTTTTAATTCACGGCCAAGTTTATCAGCTTCATTTTGGACTTTAGTGGAGAATTGAATTTGTAATAATCTTGGAAGATCTAAACCTAATGATCTTAAGACAACCCATGCGGCACCACCTTTACCGGATTGAGAGTTAACTCTAATGACAGCTTCATAATCTCTTCCGATATCTTTTGGATCCAATGGTAAGTATGGGATTCTCCATAATTGATCACCTTGAGCACGTCTCTTGTTCTGAATTTCGAAACCTTTCTTGATAGCATCTTGATGAGATCCACTGAAAGCGGAAACCACTAATTCACCACCGTATGGAGCTCTTGCAGGAACTGGGATCTTGTTACATTTTTCAACGATTTCAATGATTTCTTCCAAGTTGGAGAAGTCTAATTCTGGAGAAACACCTTGGGTGTACATGTTTAAGGCAACAGTGACCAAGTCAACGTTACCGGTTCTTTCACCATTACCGAATAAACAACCTTCAACTCTGTCAGCACCGGCCATGACACCTAATTCAGAAGCAGCGACACCACAACCACGATCATTGTGACAATGGGTAGAAATGGCAACTTTTTCACGTTCAGAGATATGGGTAGAGAAGTATTCGATTTGATCAGCATAGACGTTTGGAGAAGCGACTTCAACAGTGGCTGGTAAGTTGAAGATGATTGGGTTTTCTTTAGTTGGACCCCAAGCTTCTTTAACAGCTTCACAAATTTCAACTGCAAATTCAGGTGGAGTGTCACTAAAACATTCTGGAGAGAATTGGTAAGACCATTCAGTGGCTTGTTGGGATGGATCATCTTTGGTTAATGAACGCACTAATTTAGTGGCCCACACGGCTTTTTCAACGGCTTCTTGTTGAGACATGTTGAACACAACATCTCTGAATAAGTCTGAAGTGGCAAGGTAAACGTGAATGGTTGCCTTTTTAGCTCCAGTGACAGACTCGACGGTTCTTCTAATAAGGTGTTCTCTAGATTGGACAAGGACTTGAATACTCACATCATCTGGAGCATTTTCAACAGCGTATCTTGTGAAGTCGAAATCAGTTTGAGATGCAGATGGGAAAGAAACTTCGATTTCTTTGAATCCAATCTCCACTAATTTGTGGAAATACTCTTTTTTTTCTTCCACACTCATTGGATCCGGAAGAGATTGGTTACCATCTCTTAAATCAGTTGATAACCATCTTGGAGCCTTCGTTATGGTTTTGTTAGGCCACTGTCTGTTAGGAAGGTCGACTGGCTTGAAAGGTTTGTATTTGGTGGATGGGTCTTTTAATAAGTTCTTGTACTGGAGGGTGACTGGAGGGATACTCTTTCTGGCTGAGGCCATTCTGGTCATAGACTGTTTAAACATTCTTAATGAAAAACGTCAAGTGAAACAAGAGAGAACTGGAAAAGTATTTATACGAGCACGACTCTGATTCTTGTTAATTAATTATGACTCAATTAGAGAGAGAAAAAAAGTTTTTCATAATGGAAAGTGGAAAATTTTGTGACACGAGTCTCGCGGAAAAAAAGAACCGTGACAGGACTGTGGGCGGGCGCCACGGGATCGCTATGTGGAATTAGGCGAGAGAAGATGGGAAAGTTTAGAAGGAGCCGCACTACTTAGTTTAGGTATGGGGGAGGATCCCGCCTGGGGTCATCCCTTTCGCGACCTCTGTGGGCGGGAGAGGAGATTGATGAGGGGTAAAATGGGGCGATTTCGGCAAGTCACGGGAAGGGCGAAGTGAAGCGAGTTAGGAAAGGGAAAACTTCCGGATTCGGCAATTAATGGCGGTTGTCGTGCTTACCGCTTACCATAGCATTATGTAATCCATATCATTACGAGGGTACTGTCCCTCGGATGTTCTCCGGGGCTTTTTGCAATCTCTAACACAATCATAGATTGATTTGATTAATTGAGTTGATAAAAGTGTTTCAAACACCCACAATGGCTTCTATCGGGAACGAGGTACGAGACGGCTTCAAGCAGACAAGCAACTGGGTCAATAGCAACATCGAGTTTCTCACCGATGTCGAACAGTTCTACAGACAGCGTGCCCTAATTGAGAAAGAGTATGCCACTTCGTTACTCAAGCTGACCGGGGAATACATGAAGAAGAAAGCGGCAAAGACAATTGGGCTATCCGTTGGTGATGAACCATTGATCACTCCAGGATCTTTAGAAGCGTCATCCGTGACGGTATGGAATCAAATCTTGACCGATGCAGAAGCACAGGCCTCCAATCATGCTAATTTCAGTAAAGAATTGAATTTTAAAGTGTCTGATGTGGTTATTCAATTGCAGACTAAATCATCGAATATTTCCAAGAGTATAGAAAGTTTGTACAATGATCAATTCAACACCGAAAAAAATGATTTTGCCAAAAACGTTGATAAGTATAAGAAAACATATGATGAGTCTTGTAATTCAATGGAATCTGCAAGAATCAAATTAGAAAAGAAAGATAGTTCCAAATTACAATCCAAATACAATGACAAAGAGTTTGAAATGAATGCTTTGAAGAATGATTATTTGATCAAGATTAATGTTGCTAATAGAATTAAAGACAAGTTTTATTATCAAGATTTACCTGAGCTATTAGATGTTTACCAAGATTTGAATGAGTTTAAAACCAAAAACTTGAACAAAATTTTACTCAATGCTCAAAACTTGGAGACTAATTTGAATAACAAGAATAATAAGATCTTAGCCGATGCTGTGGAAGTCATAAAATCAAACAGTCCTAATTTAGATTCTGAGATGTTTATCAAACATAATTCAAACGCCAATCAATGGGCAGAACCACAAGATTTCTATTATATTCCATGTTCGATTTGGCATGATGATGAACAATTGGTGACTAAAGATCGTGAATTGAATGAGTTGAAGAAAACGTTAATCAAATCAAAATCGACTATTAGTAAAATTGACGATTCATTAGAAGCAAGACGTGAAGAATTGAGTCAATTTTCAGCATTAAGAAAATCTAATAAGTCAGTCGATTCAAATGAAAAAGAAATTAACCTTTCTGAAGATTTACAACTTCTCAACAATTATTTGAAAACTTTATCTAAATTTGTGTCTTTGGAGAACAAAAAAGTTGAAAGTCAAGTGGAAATTGAAACAATTGAAAACAATGTAGATCTATCAAAAGATCTTACATTAGATGGGCTAACTATTCAAAAGAAGAAGAAAGGTTTCTTATCCAAATTAACTGGTAGTATTGCCCCTTCTAATGGTGCCAGATCACATCATAAGGAAGAGTTAATCGACACGTATGCTGATGATTTACAAAGCATAAAAACTCATGAATCATCCCAATCCAGAGGAGCAAATGGGTTCAAAATTGGTTCTTTATTAAGAGCAAAATCTACAGCAAGCAGAGGAGACAGCGAATCCATCGCTTCATCAACAGTTAACCAAGCTGTTGCGGTATATCCATATGAAGCACAAGGTGATGATGAGGTATCCATCCAACAACAAGAATCATTTACTGTGGCGCAATTGGACGATGGATCAGGATGGACTTCTATTATTAAAACCGATGGTCAACAAGGGTTGGTTCCTACTTCTTACATTCAAGTGTCACAAGTCAGTGTACCTACACCTACGAAGAAGAAAGGTCCAGAAGTCAAACCAAGAAAGAATAAGTTGAAGTACTGTATTGTGAAGTTCCCATACGAGCAAGAGGATGAAGGTGAATTGAGCATAAACGAAGGCGAGAAACTTGTTGTGCTGCAACCAGATGACGGTGGCTGGATCCTCGGCCAGAAACCAAATGGCGAAAAAGGTTTGTTTCCAACCTCGTATGTGGAGATGGTATAGAGATGAGAAAAAGTGACATGTTGATGAACATTAATGTAGGATTTCGAACAATTTTTTTACAGTTGAACGGTCGACTTGGCAACTCACTTCTGTAGAATTGTTTCTGTTGTTTTCGATATCCTATTGTTGAAAGCTTCACTTGCATCGATATCTCATTGTTATAATTGTTTTGATCTATCACATACAGTACTCGAAAAAATCCCAAAATTTCACAACATTCCAACATTCAACCAAAATCTTAAAACTTCAGTACAAACTGGATCAAAATGGGCAGTTCCGTTTCCAAAATCATTGTAAGTGCCTTTGAATGTTTGCAGGATGCCACATTGACCAATTTCCCATTTACTGACCGTTTGTAACAGGGAAAGATCTTTGGGACAAAAGAGATGAAGTATGTTTGATAAGATATCTTAATGATCCTTGTACCTGTTCACTACAGTGAACATTACGCACTGGGTGCAAGACTAATACCAAGTCTGAGTGATTTGAAACGAACTAACAAACCACAGAATACTCATGCTGGGGTTGGATTCTGCTGGGAAAACGAGTACGTATTATTGATTTTCTAGGGTCCAGTAACTAATTTTGCTAACAAATTATCACTAGCCATTCTATACAAATTAAAACTTAACAAGATGTAAGTATACTCAAGAATGCTGTCTAATATTCATATACTGATCATGTTCACAGAAAAACAACAGGACCAACGGTGGGCTTCAATGTTGAAACGTTCCAGTATAAAAATGTCAAGTTCAATATGTGGGATGTTGGTGGACAGGACAGACTGAGACCACTATGGAGACATTACTACCCAAAGACAAACGCATTGATTTATGTGATGGACAGTTCTGATAAAAAAAGATTGAAAGAGTCAAAGACTCAGCTGTTGAAAGTCATTAATGAGTTAAGTGGAATTCAAACTGTTCCTAAGGATTTCTTAATACTGGTATATGCAAACAAACAAGATTTGAATACTAGTCTAACTCCAAAAGAGGTTGCTGATTATTTAGACCTACCACACGAACTGACTAACAAAAACCAACTGTTTGCTGTGGTTGGAACCAACGCTCTGACTGGACAGGGTCTGGTTGAAGGTCTGAGCTGGGTTTCGAACAATTTTACAGAAATGACCAAAAAAGCAACCTACAAACAATCATAAAACAGAACAATCCGCTCAAGAGAGATACTAATATTCATGCCACTTTATCAAAATGTATTATAAACAACAAACTTATTTTTTTATTTCATTTTCATAACCACTCACTCATTTTTATTCTATTGTAACTTGAAATCACCTTCTTTAGTTCTAACAGTAACAGTACCGTCTTCTTCTCCAATGTAGGCCTTTTCAGGGTAGTCCAAGAACAAACCTGTTTCAACAACACCAACGATGTTGATAAGATCCCTGTGTAGTTTAACAGGGTCTGAAATTTCACCAAAATCAGCATCAATCAAAAAGTTATTGTTATCAGTGATGACTGGACCAGCTTTAGCTGGTGCACCTTGTCTCAAAAGGATCTTCTTAGCACCTAATTGATTTAACTTCTTGGTCACGTAAACATAAGAATTTGGAACAACTTCAATTGGAACACCTTTAGTCCAGTTGATACCTAGATTAGTCTTACTCTTCTTTCTAAAATCAGCAACAAGAATAAATTTCTTACTTGAGTATGCAACCAGTTTTTCTTGAAATAAACAAGCACCACCACCTTTGATGGCATTAACTTGAGTGTCGACTTCATCAGCACCATCGAAAGCGATATCGATATCAGGGTATTGCTCAATTGATCCCAATTTTAAACCGTTTTCCAAAATCAAACCAGTTGATTGGAAACCAGTTGGGACACAAACAAACTGGTCTTTGTTGTCTAGTTGTCCGATTCTTTCAGCAACGTAAACCACAGTGGATCCAGAACCAATACCAATAACTTTAGCAGTTGGTGGGAAATTCTCATCAACAGCTTTGTATGCTGATAATCTCTTGGATTCTTCAGTGAGATCGCCTAGTGGCTTTAGTTCAGAGTATGGAATTAGTGGCATTTTCAAGAATGGGGAGGTGTGTATGAATCTGCTTCTAGTGAAGAGTTTGATGGATCGTAAACACGTTTGTTGAAGATTCATAATGAGACTTAAAGCGCTTTTTTTTCTATAATTTGACTCATAATATTCAGTTTAGGCGGATGGTTCCGCCTATTCTAGGCAGAGAGGAGCTCCACCCGGCTAACTGGCTCTAGGCGGAAGTTCGCGGATTTTGTGTCAAATTTAGGCGGGGCTACGAAGCGAACAATAATTAGTAGTGGAAAGATTGTGATGACTGTTCATGAAATTAGTGTTGTGCGCTCAATAATATCTCACAGTCTGAAATCTATAGCACTCTACCACTTTCAACTCCTCTATTACTGTTTTACTAATTGTGGAGTATATTGAAGCGTAGCCCTTTTTCTTTTTTCACGTGATTTTAGATAGGGCTCATCAACCAACCCACACACCAGTATATCACGAGCCCGGATACAAACTCCAAAAATTCGCGACTTCTTCACCAAGAATTGCGCCAAACTCTTCAAAAAGGCCCAAATTCGCGAAAAAACTCACAGTCTCATAATTTTTCACAATCTCGAATTCGTCAACACTGGGAAAGAAAAAAGCTTTACACGAAATAATTTTTGAAATTTCTATCAAGTATCAAATAAACAGTACTAAAACATCATCAAAAATGTCAGCAGCTGCTAAGATCTTATCCCAAAACCCAACTGAATTGGAATTACAAGTTGCCCAAGCTTTCATTGACTTGGAAGCCAACTCTCCAGAATTGAAAGCTGACTTGAGACCATTACAATTCAAATCCATCCGTGAAGTATGTAATTAAACAATGAAGAAACTATATGTGATGTGAAGAAGACCAAATGAATCAAGAAAGAAACCACTGCAATACTGAAGATACCAAAATCCATGAGTCAGGACCAAACCTACAGAAAGTATCTTTTATTTCTTAACCAAGAGTGCCAACTAGTGATCTATTATTCAACACATCATAAAATGCTCTCAAAAATTACAGGCATTATCAACACAACTTTCCAAAAACAATACTATATCCTTCAAATCCATCATCTGTTTCACATCACATGTTACTCTTCATACGAATCTACATTTAAAAATGTTGAGCAATACTAACTACTGTAATAGATTGAAGTTTCCGGTGGTAAAAAATCCATTGTTGTCTTCGTCCCAGTCCCAGCTTTATCTGCTTACCACAAAGTCCAAACCAAATTGACCCGTGAATTGGAAAAGAAATTCCCAGACCGTCACGTTGTTTTCTTAGCTGAAAGAAGAATCTTACCAAAACCAGCTAGAGGTACCAGAGCCGGTCAAAAGAGACCAAGATCCAGAACTTTGACTGCTGTCCACGACAAAGTCTTAGAAGACTTAGTCTTCCCAACTGAAATCACCGGTAAGAGAGTCAGATACTTAGTTGGTGGTAACAAAATCCAAAAAGTTTTATTAAATTCAAAAGATTCTACCCAAGTTGATTACAAATTAGAATCATTCCAATCTATCTACAACAAATTAACTGGTAAACAAGTTGTTTTCGAAATTCCAACCGAAACTGCTTAGATTTATCTCATCACCTTTTCTTTATAATGTATAAAAAAAAATAATATCATAAAAAATCTTTGGTTAGGGAGATTTATTGATTTTATGTAAATGTTTGTTGTCTTTCCTGTTGATTTTACTGTAATGTTCGAACTAAAGTAATTGTTATCATCATCCGAGCGAACATTCTCAACTGAACTTGTTGATCTTTGTGAAAATTTACAAATCTATAGTGTTATGCATATCGTATATTCGTCTCTTGTTACTGATCACCAAAAAGAGCTTCTTTGTGATTGTTGATCATTTGTCTGTTATCATCAACAAACTTGTTATAAGTGTTTACTTCCTTATCTTTCCTGTTTGCAATATCCATGAATTTATCATAATTTGAAAATTCATCCTGTGATCTTGAATTATCGACATCAAGTCTTGCTCTCTCTAGATACTGGGCATGTTCAGTCATCTTAATCAGCATCTGTTCTGAGTTTGGTTCAAGAGAACTTCTAGTCACTGGTCCATCCTTGTCATAAATAACATCACTGGATCTTCTTGATAGGTATGGATTCAACTTTACCACTTTCTTTCCTGGTGATGATGGCTTTTTGGTTGGTGAGCTAGATCTTGAGTTCTTGACGGTATATTGCAACTGTGTGAACCTATTGCTTCTTGGTCCAGATGCAACATCCTGGTCACCACCGGTTGCAACGGCATCACTCACTGGTTCAGATCCTGTTTTTTTATTGTTCAACACATAAGAAACGATCCACCCAAGAATTAACCATCCAGCCAGATGTTTGAATACCCTACCCATGAATAGAATCCACCCATCCATGTAATACATTACGAATGGTTGCATTATGATCATCACTCCTGATACGATCACTCCTAAACCGAAAGACTGTAAGTGTAACTGACCAGTTGTGTCTGTGTTGATATACCGGGAACGAACAATTTTCTCCGACACAGGGATGACCAGCATTTTTATCGTATTGGTAGTCGCTTCATTAAGTTCCAATGAATCAATAAGTCTTTCAATAAGTAACTTTTCATGTGGGGCTGTTTCAGGAACATGAAACGTATCCTTCATCAATTCATTATCCTGTTTCATTGTGTTTCTTTTCATAGCTGCGTTCTTTTGTGACGCAACCACCTGTGTTTGTAATCTCTGTTGTTGTAGCTGTCTGAGCTCTTTCTCGTTGAATGTACCGTTCAAACGTCCTGCGTTGGCAGTAAGTGTCTCTAATTCTTTGATTTCTGTACTCGGCTCTGAATCTCTTCTCGATAGTACTGATTTCAGGTTGAGTTTCGTCATTCCCTGTGACCTTTGCCCTATCAAAAACCCTTAATCAATAGAATTGAATGACTACTCCTTTCACCAAACTTCTCCAGTTTTAACAGTCTTGATTCTTTTTCTTTTTGGTCGAATTTTCAATGATTTCAGTGTTTACATTTTACCCAAATAAGAAAGGTTACGCAGCCAACACAATCTCCTCATAACAAGAGAAATTTAATGCTTTTTTGACACCTTCAGTGATCTTTCAATAGCCCACCAAACACCCAGTTCAGCAGAGTGAGAGCAAAACTGAGTACTCTGTAAGGGTACCACTTCGTCCAAGCTGTTTTATTCACCGATTGCATTCTCGCCCTTGTTAACCTCAAGGGCCATCATCAAATCACCATTGTCTTCATTGCTATATCCCAACAAGTGTCAGTTATATAATTCACAATTCCAACAGTCCAGAAACGTCAGTTTACTGCGCTCGATCAAAACTAAGTTCAAGTCATATAGAAGGAAACGATACATCAAAAGAAGGATCAAACGAGCAATGGAATCCAACACAAAACCATTGTCTCGTCGTCAGAGGATTTATGATTTGATGAAAACCACAAAAGATGTATATATCCCAACTATTTCCAACACAATATCAAACCTTGCGAACGAAGGAAGTCGGGTGTTAACATCAGATGGATCAGCTAGGATTGATACGTCACAGGCATCCCCTGATCTGAGAGACTTGACGGGAGTTAATATTGAGATATATCCTCATTTCACTAGACAAGTGTTGGAGAAAACTGCTGAAGGCAGTGAACAGTCTGTTTACTATACCCAAGCACATGGATGGGTTTATTCTACTTCAGGATCATTGAGAAAGAAGAAATTGGTGTTGGCATTGGCGAGACAATTTGTCAAGTCTAAGAACAATGCAGTTTCTGAAATGACAGCAAATGAAATGAATGAACAGATTAATAGCATTAATGATCAAACCTCGATTATTTCGGGATCATCTCCTGCCTCTGCGGAATCCAATAATGAAGAAGGTTTGGAAGGACATCATTCATTTGTAAGAACAGGAACCGCAGGAAGTGACACTGCGTCAATAGCATCATCTACACTAAGTTCCAGATCTGAAATGGATGATGTCTTAAAAGAAAGAATTGCGAACTTTGTCAACAAATCAATGGGATATTTGGAAGTGACTGTTTGTGTTGGCGGTGGTGATTCTACCAAAGATATTGAATTCAAACAAGTGATTACTGATGATAATGGTAATTTCAACATTGATATACCCACGCTATTCAAACCAACTTATATTCAAGTTTCAATCACTGCGGATGAAAAAATCTTTGCATTTAAGAACACTATTTTCCCAGGTGATTCAAAATTTGGTATTATTAGTGATATTGACGATACTATCAAGAAGACTGGTGTCTGTGGAGACAAGAGAACTTTATTCAGAAACACATTCACCGGAAATATAAGTACATGGGAAATCCCTGGAGCTGCTGATTGCTACAGATACTTTAACCAGCAGTATCATATGCCTGTCTTTTACGTTTCCAATTCCCCATATCAGCTTTACATGTATTTGACCCAGTTTTTTGATTATTTTGAATTTCCACAAGGTTCAATGTATTTGAAGAAATACACTGGAAATTTGTTGAATTCAATGATGGAGCCATCACATACAAGGAAGAAGGAACCATTAATTAGAATATTGAGACATTTTGAAGATCGCAAGTTTTTCTTAATTGGTGATACTGGAGAACAAGATCTCGAAGCGTACGTTGATATTGCCAGACAATACCCCGATAGAATTCAAGGGATCTATTTGAGAGTTGCAGAAGGTTCAATACATCCAGATACTTTAAAGATGTTAAAAGAAATTTTGCATAAGAAGGAAGAAGAGTTGAGTTCAAATGTGAATGCAGTAGTTGGTGAAGATCTGATTGATTTAGATTCCGATGTTGATGCTGATCATCTGATTGAGGTGGAGAAAAAATCAGAAGAACTGTCATCGAAAGTTTTAGATAATTCAATGGACTTAGAAAAGGGTACAACTTCTGATTATTTCCCAGATAATGAAAAATTGAAGTCATCATCACCACCTCCTACACCTCAAAGAAAAGCACCACCTCCAAGCATACCCAAGAAGCCAGATTTTTTAAGATCTAAAATTGTGCCAAACTCAGCATCTGCACCAGTAGAAAAGGCAGGCTCACCAGAAATTCAACCATCCATTTCAGCGCCATCATCTGCTGGAAATGTGCGATCCATTAAACCTTCAACTTTGGTGGAGAACTCTGTTCCTCCTACTTTACCAAAGAGGCCTGTTCCTCAGCCACCACCTTTACCAGCCAGAAGAAGCAATACACCATCAACGACTACATCTCCGGTCGATTTCTCTTCAAACAACAATTATTTATTCTTTAATGAAGAGAATAATGATAGATGGATGAGTAGAATTCTCACTTCGTTAATCATTATCAAGAAGGTGAATCCTGATATAAAATTGAAACTTTTCGTTGATTTTTCTGAAGTTCAAATGGAAATTAAGAAATATGTTCAGTGAAGAGATTATACTCACACGCCCATATAATACTAATATGATAAAGATACCTTCATACGATACAGTATGGTTTTTAATATTTGATTGACAGTAGATCTGAAAAATTACAATTTACACTGGTAATAAGTGAAAACGAAATGAAACAACCATAAAATTCATCCAAAATATATAAGGCTTTTTTAACTGACTATGACTGAAACAATAATGCAAAATGGAATAAATCATCGACTCTCTGAAAATATCATTGATAAATGCAGATAGTTTGAAATATTCAAAAGAGAAGAAAAATATTGGGTGACAAAAACAAAATTAAGGTGGAAAAACAGTAGGTATGACTTTAATACATGGAAAAGATAAAGGTTGTTCATCTTTTGTGCTAAACTTCAGTTGGAGTTGGTGCCACTGATGAAGGTTCCTGTATCTTCTGTTCCTCTTGTTCTTGCTTTGATCCTTCTTCTTCATCAACAGCAGATGATGCAGTTGTTGATCTTGTCTCATTTGAGGAATTCGATTCCACACTTTCATTGTCTTCTTCTTTAGGAATGTCAAAATTGATGTTTTTACCATCACCATAATCTTTGATATTTGAATCTTCTGGTTCCAACTCCTTTTTGAACTTACTGAAATCGAAATATTGTTGTCCATCATCTTCTTCATCATCTTGGAATTTACTGTTGAGGAATTTCTTCTGAATCACTTCACGACCAGTTAATTTTTTATCTTTACCTTCTTTCTTGTCCGCATTTATCTTAGCAACCAAGTTCTTTTGTTTCCATTCACTAAATGTCTTGATTGTTATTGGTGTTAGTCCAGTCTTTGGTAACTTGTCTCTTTCTGTTTCAATGAATTCTTCTAATGTGATCTTTGGTTGTTTATCAGCATCCAATTTCTCTAATCTCTTCTGCTCTTTGGTTTTCAAAACGAAACCTTCTGGTAAAGAATGTCTATATTTACATTCAGCACCACCATTAGGACAAACCCAGAACCAACCATATTTGGAATTCTCAACAGCATCAATAAAGTATTTACAAACTTTATCAGTTGTGGTTATTGGATTACCATGTTTGGACTTAATAACAGATCTCAATTTTTCTTCATCCCAAGTATCCATAGTATCTGCCAATTTCTTTTCTTTATCATCAGTGTATAAATCCTTCTTTGTAGCTTTCTTATTAACATTCATATCATGACTGAATTTACATTTTGCACCTTTCAAACAACGACCATCTTTGAAATTCAAACATAAGACAGATTTTGGATCAACACCGAATGGGACTCTTTGTTCGATTTGTCCAAAAAGGGCTCTTGCTTCGGCTTTGGCCAGTTCTGCTGCTTTCTTCTCTTCTGCTCTACGTTTCTGCATGGCAAGTTCTTTCTTAGCTGCAGCTGTGCTCATCACCGTCGTCTCAACTTCTTTCACAAATCGTTGCACTTTGGCGGATTTGTTCTTGTTTTTAAGACCGAAAGTCTTGTCAGCAGCCACTTTCTTCGCATCTTTCTTTCCCCCTGACTCCTTTTGTTTCCCTTTTTTTGGTGGCATCTTGAATTGGATCTAATTTGTAGTTTTTACTTCATTCTGGTCAAAATTTACAATTTTTTTTTCAGCTGAGAGTAAAGAAAAAAATATATCCGGGGGTAAGCCCTCGGATTAGACGAGAACGTCTTTCAAACCAATACTTAAAGCTGTCTGAAGGCTTTATCAAAGACCAAAACAAATTCAAGAGTTAAGAATCAATAATGATCAATCTGAGACATTTGAAGTACACTGTTCAAAAATTAAAGTTACTGTAGTCTGTTAGTTAACGTTTCTAATAGAAGCAGTCCAAGAGTTATGGCTAAGTCTTTGTTTCAGTGGGTAAACACTAAACGTAGTATCACCTACTCTTTGACTATTTGAATGTCCGCAAAGAGAAATCAGATGAAAAGAATATAGATGATTATTGATCTTGAAAAGATGATAGATCAAAGTTGTTGAAACGATTACTAGCTTCAGAACAACCATAAAATACCACAACTTTCAGCAACAAGTCCTGACCATTCAATAGACAATATGTTAGGGTGAAAAAAAAACCTTAGACAAGAGCATCCAGGTTTGCATTATCACGTCTTATGTGATGATTTGTTTTCGTGAAATGGACATAACTGTGTTAACCATAACTTGATAACGATCCAAATCAAAGATTCAAGATCCAGGTCCTAGTCCAATTCGAGTTAAGAATCTAAGTCCAAGTCCAGAGGGCAGATCCGATTCCAAGGCCAAGGAGTCTAACTACAAAAAACCCTCAAAGCTTAGTTCGAGTCTTAGTCCGAGTCCCGGTACAAGTCCAAGTCCAGCTCAGGTCCGAGTCCACAAATTAGAACCAAGATCCAGATCAGGGCCCAGACTAAGTCCAGATCCCTGTCCTAGAGCTACAACAAGAAATATACAAGGCCCAATATAAGTTCGAATCCAGACTCCAGTGTGACGAAGTTCAAGCCCAAGTCCATATTTGAGTCTGAGTCCTCAGTCCAGGTCCGGAAGTTCGAAATGTCTTGATTCACTCTCATCTAGCACTTCCCAATACAGAAGTCAATGGATATGACATAATCACAATAATCGCAAATCGCAATTTAACCATGTCCAAATTGGCAGAAAACATGGAGTGGTTTTATAAAAGTCAAGACTTGAAGAATAATACCCAGAATCTAATATTGCTACTTACTAGCCGTTGGTGCTAAGAATATCTGGTGATTATAATAAGGATAGCACAAAGCTTCTCACGATGTTCTCCAAATTCAAGAAGAAAGACAAGAACGAGCTGCGCAGGGTGAGCTCTAATGATACTGTCAAGTCCAACAAGTCGTCCAAGTTCAAACTGTTTAGTTTCAAGAATGAGGATAAGAGTTACGTTGACCTTGTGGACTACAAACAGGATGTTATATCGAAGTATTTGATCTCCAATGGTCTAAGTGCTCCACAAGTGCTGCTGGATGATCAAATCAAGATGTCTTTATGCAGTGATGATGTGTTCTTACCAACACAGATAAGGGATGAAGAAGATGATGATGGGTTGATATTGGATGAAACACGCGATGAGAATGACAATGTGATCCATACGTTTGCTGTGGTCTTGAGTGTTCCACAACCTACAAAGTTGTCAGTTGAGATGAAATTGAACTGTTTATGTAAAAACCATTGGTCAAGTGTTGATCCTGGGGTTGCTAAAGATGAAGTTTTTCAATTAGGTGAACTACCATTCAAATTATCATTACAGAACTATAATGTATTCATACCGGGGCATTTAGAAAACCCATCATTCAACGATAATGTGATTGAACCAACCATTTATAAACCATTTGAAGTTGATAAGATTTTAAATACTTCATATTATAAAGATGTGAAAACAGATCCAACTTCTGTTCATCAAACCATTTTCCCACCTGGTGATTATATTTATTTGATCCCTATTTCATTCCCTTTGAGCGTTCCTGAATCTATTATCACTGAACATGCAATGATTAATTATTCTTTGGATTTTAACTTAAATATCAATGAAGATCAAGAAGCATATTTACAACATTTTATAAATTTGATAAGATCCACGCCGAAACAGGATATATCCACTTACAATAAACCCATCTATATCAACAAAGTATGGGATGATGCTTTGAACTATGAGGTTTCATTTCCTAAAAAATTCGTTACCATCGGGGAAGAACTCCCTATAAAGATAAATTTCAACCCATTGGTGAAGAAGATTAGTATTGTTAAAGTCAAGATCAACGTTTTACAGAAAGTTTCATATTTGAACAAAGATTTGACGAGGGAGCGTTCAGAATTCGATGAAACGAGGTTTAAAAATGGGCATGCAGTTCACCTAGTGGAGATAAAACCAGATGATTCAAGATACTCCACGTTTGCAGCTCGTGAAGATAGTGTTGATGTGACTTATTTGAAGAAGTATAACTTCCTTACATGTTCATACGTTAATGATTCTGATTCCAAGGAAGAAGAGGATGAAGAAATAATAGGTCCTTTGGAGATCAAAACATACGTTTCTTTCCTCAGGCCTTCCAAACCATCAAAATTCTACAAAGACAACCAGTTCTTCAATGAGAATTTGCGATTGAAAGATTTACTCATCCACAAGAACGGTGGTGAACCCCAAATCAAGACTCATAACCACGGCCAAATGAACTCGTTGAAACTCTCCACCAAGATCAACCCTCAGTTTGTCGATGGTCTCCTGCCCTCAGCATCGTCCACTTACATCCGGGTCCAGCACAAACTGCAACTCTCCCTTAGAATCACAAGACACACGGACAGACTGCACAACTACGAGGTCATAATCGACACACCGATCTTCCTGCTGAACAGCGCGTGCACCTCCGAGAGCATTGAGCTGCCCGCCTACACCGACCCACTGCTCCCTAGCTTCGAACAGGCGACTTCCCGCTACGGCTCCCGCTACAGCTCCCCCTACCTCTCCCCGTACGAGGAGACGTTCCTGTCGAGAACGAGCACGATCCTCTCGCAAAACAGCACCGACCTCGTGGACCAGATCGACTCGCTCGTGCTGGACGACTCCCGCCGGCCGTCCGCCGCCTCGATCTTGGACCAGATTCGCAGAACACTCAGCCAGGAACCGCCCGCCTACAACGAGTC
>JAKTZZ010000046.1:0-61506 GCA_030579035.1 Gotozyma siamensis
CGCGATTTGTTTTTGGCTTTGTGGTCGAAACTCCAAGCGCTAGTTCTTGATCTTCGATTTTTAGACTTTGTCGTGATGTCTAGCTAATTTGCCTCTAGAATAGTTGCGAAACCACTTTTGTGGCCCTATTTTTTCCAGGAATTATGTCTCGCCTTTTCTCAGGCTTGTGCTCTGGTTCAAAACATGGCGAAAAACGTTCTTGGTTCGAGCTGTTTTGTCAGTTTGACTTGTTTATCTTCATTTCCAGCCGATTTACTCTCAAATTGTTGCAGAACCATACCTGTAGCTTCACTGGTTGTTGAGATACGAACACGTGCCTAAGTTTTGTGTACGAAGGCCTCTGGAGCTCCTTGAAACATAACCCTCGGACCTCATGGATTCCGACTAAGCGGGATGACCGCTTTCGGTTAGTGATTTCTACTTCAAGGTTGATACATCTCTCAAAAATTGCCTAATTTAGAGGCACATCATTCCTCTTTGGGGTTATCTCACGCAGATTTTGTCTTTTTTTTGGACTCTCTGGGTAGTAAGATCTTTCTTTAAGTAGAAATCGCTGGTAGTAGGACGCTTTTTCTGTTTGTTTTGCCTTCTTTGGTGCACAGGTAGCTTAAATTTTACTGTCTAGATCTTGTCATACGTCCTACGATTGGCGGTATACGTCCGATATTATTCTCAGGACCTCTTTTGGCTGATATCATCGAGAAGACCTTTATATTTGATGCTTTTAAAATTCTCTTGCTTTCATTTACTTTTGGAGGTACAAAAAGCATGCTTGTATTAACTACTTTTTGTTTTTGACTTATTCTCTTCTATGGTTTCAAAATTCACAGCCATCTCCCATCTTTACCCACTTCACTTAATGGTACAGACGTGTTATTGATATACGATTTAGAAAATCCTGAGGCCGACTTAGTTAGGCAGGGAGCCAAGCCAAATTCAATGCTTTTGTGGATCAAGCAAATTCAGGGTGGCTTACTTCTTCTTTCTTGTGTTTGTTTCGTTTTGCTTCTTCCTTCATTCTCTCTACATTCGCACATTTTTCATTCTATCTACATTCCCGTATTTTTCCTGGCCTCCATAGTATTCACATCTTGTCCCTAATGTGATCTCACTGAAAGAAAAAAAATGCTCCGTTATCATCATCCAGTCTTGCAAGCTAAGCTAACACTTGTATTCGCTGTTCTGAGGGAGGTCTTTATCATTAGGAAGAAGATTCAAGAGACGGGTTGAAAACTCTGATAGTAAGTTGCCCTATACCTGGAACAATCTGTTGTTATCTGAAGATGACTAACTGAAATGAAAAAGAAGATTCACTATCTGGATACCTTATTCCTTCCCAGGGCCTCGCTCCCTGACTGACCGACACAGCCGTTGGTTGGCATGGCCCCGAAACCATTCACAGTTTTTCACTAGAGTGACCCCATTGCATCGCAGTTATCATAATACAATAGTCAGAGACTATCCTTCCCTCATTACAAAGAACTAGACAGGCGCCTAGAGATCGTTTTTTTTGCAGAAATTGATCACCCACAAATTCATAGAAAGAAAAAAACTGTCTTCAAAAATAATAAATGTACTAATTGGATAATTTCTAGTTTTGTATGAGGCGCAAATATGGTTTACTCAGCAGTTATTTTAGCTTGTTACAAATCGCATTGCCACATGTTATATGAACCAACGTTCCCGTGAGATAACTGCAACTGGAGTTAACGTTCTAACGTGCTATTTTCTTTATTTTTTTTGCAGATGTGTTGGTCTGTGATAGTGTGGTAAAAAATTGTAGTTATGGTGGTACGCTTCAAGATGTAATGTTTCGTGTTTCGTGTTACGTACGTAATTGGTTAAAGCTTTGAGATTGGATTTGTTTGAAACTCTAAGTTTTAACTTCCAAAAATTGAAGCAGAACAGAACCCAGACCGGGACAACCTATAGAAATAATCTTGTAGGAGTTGCAATGGTTACTGAGCTACACTACAAGGTGTAATCGCCAAAGATAGAGAGAAAAAGAGGAGAGAGAGAAACAAAGGCGAAACAAGTGAGAAAATGTAACTCAACCATGAACAAAGCTGAAAGAATGACTGAAAGCAAATAGACTAAATCTTAGATAGATTCAAAGAACATAAGCAACTTTAACAAAGCAGAATGGGACAGCGAAACACACAAGTAACAATATTAGCAAACATTTCTGACCTATCATCTAACCCATAGAGTAACCTTGAGCTGTAAACGGTAACTTGCTAGTATCGAGCACTCCTTACAATCGTGAAAACTATATGATACGAGCAAACCAGAGGGAAATGTTTTGTTAATGCGGCACCCATGATTCTGTATGAGCCCCTTAAGAAACCTTAGTAGTCACCAATATCGGACCTTCCGGAAGGGCGGTTGATTAAAAACTTATTCTGGTGGGATAAATATGAAAATCAAAGAAAAGTGGAATTTTTGCTTCTATATATCTTCTTCATGTTTTTGTGTCACACAAAAATAAAAATGAAACGGGTTTTGAGCCCTAAAAATAGCTGGTCCTCATGACGTAAGCCGGTAAAAACAAGAACTATCGGTTACGGCCATATCTAGCAGAAAACACCATTTCCCGTCCGATCAATTGTAGTTAAACTGCTAAGAGCTCGACTGAGTAGTACAGTGGGAGACCATGTGCGAAATTCGAGTGCTGTAATCTTTTTTTTTTGCCGATTTTTGAAGTTATGAGCCCCGCAATTTGTTTTTGCTAATCTCTCCATTTTCGGATTTATCAGTGAACGCCACAGTGAATCAAAGAAAATTATTTAAATGTCGAGGACTTCACTATCTTTATTTCTCCATAGTTTATGCCATTGAGACTTGCCACCACGAGCTTAAGACGTCAATTCATTTCCACTATGGCTCTTCCATCACACAATCCATATTTCAAGGCTTCAGGTAAGGACATTTGGTCCCTTATCAATGAGTCAGCTGCATCTGCAGCAGCAGCTAGACCAGATAGAGAAATCATCAACTTAGGTCAAGGTTTCTTCTCATATGCCCCACCTGATTTTGTTATTCAAGCTGCAAAGGACGCCTTTGACACTCCTTTGAACAACCAGTATGCTCATACTAAGGGTAAACCAAATTTGATCAATGCTTTGGCCAAAACATACTCCAAGAGACACGGTCGTGAGTTAGGAACTGACGAAATTTTAGTTACAACTGGTGCCAATGAAGGTTTGTTGACGATCTTGACTGGGTTTTTGACTCCAGGTGATGAAGTCATTGTTTTTGAACCATTTTTTGATCAATACATTTCCAACATTGAAATCCCAGGTGGAAAAGTCGTTTACGTTCCATTACACCCTCCAAAAGAGATAAGTGAACGTAATGTCAAAGGTGAAGAATGGACAGTTGATTTCGAAGAATTAGAAGCTGCCGTTACCCCAAAAACTAAATTCATCATTATCAACACCCCACACAATCCAGTGGGTAAAGTCTTCACCAAGGAAGAATTAACAAAAATTGGTAATTTGGCCGTCAAGCACAATTTCTTCATCATTTCTGATGAAGTTTACGAGAATTTATACTACACTGAAGATTTCACTAGAATTGCCACACTTTCAAAGGAATTCAACGAAAGAACTTTCACTATTGGTTCAGCTGGTAAATCATTTGCTGTCACTGGTTGGAGAATTGGTTGGATTATTGGTAACCCAGATCTCATAAAATATGCTCAATTGGCACATACTAGAATCTGTTTCTCAACTCCAGCTCCTTTACAAGAAGCAACCGCCACTGCTTTGACTAAAGCTTTAGAAAACAACTACTTTGAAACTACAAGACAAGAATACATCAAAAAATATGAAACTTTCACCAAAATTTGGGATGAATTAGGACTTCCATACACAATTGCTGAAGGTGGTTACTTCATCTTGGTTGATTTCTCAAAAGTTAAAGTTCCAAATGATTATGTCTACCCTGAAGAATTCAAGAGTAGAGCTAAAGATTTCCAAAACGCATACTGGTTGATCAGTGAATTTGGCGTTGTTTCTATTCCACCAACTGAATTCTACATTAAAGAACACGAAAAGAGTGCTGAAAACTTATTACGTTTTGCCCTTTGTAAAGACGATGAAGTTCTTGAAAAAGCTGTTGAAAGATTGAGAGGACTTAAGGAGTACATTTAAGTTACTTCCCAATTCAATAAATTAGATAGATTTATAATACAGGCTATTTACACATAAATATTTCAAATTTGCCATTTACAAAGTTTGTAAGCGATTCATTATAGTGGGAGCTAAACAATTGTGTTCCAATTAATCATTTCTTCTTCTTCTTATTAACAAAAGAGATTGCCTTACCATGATGTATGATTTGCTTCTTGGACGCAGGTTTTGGACCATCTGATTCTTTAGCATAAGGATTGAAATCTTCTTGTTTTCTCTTTCTGTTGTTCTTCTCTTTAGGATTTTTCTGAATAACCTTATCAGCAGTACTGTAGTCAAATGCCTCTTCGCTAGCTGGTTTAGATTTTTTCTCTTTCTTTTGTTGACTGGATTTCTTCTTCAAGACGACAATCTCATTTGGATTATCAAACATAGCCGAAGTCTTCTCGTCTTCTTTAACCGAGGCTGATTCTTCTTCTAGATCTTCCTTCACAGTCTCCTGGACATCTTCTTGAACCTTTGAAGGTTCTGGCACTATATTTGCTATTTGATTTAATTTATCTTCAATAATTTCTTTACGTTGTCTGAACTCTGAGTCGTCTACAGCAGCTGTTGAACCAAACATTTGGGAGTACTCGATGTTGAAGCTGATGTCTTTAGATTGGTCTTCTTGGATGCCCAAAGCTTTCTGGAAAAAGTCGTAATTACTTTTTGCCTTTTCAATTGTAATATTTCCATTCACTTCTTCAGTGTTGTTCAAGTCACGCATAACATTATCAAGTGAGTTTAGATCCTCTATCTGTGAAAGTTTAGAAGTTTCTTTGATCAACTCAGCAACAACTTTGGAGTTTTTACGCACAAATTCAGAAATTGAAGTGGATGAGATGGTAGGTATAGATAATAATTCTTCGGCTGTGGTAGGTGCCATAGAGGATAATGATGCCAATAGTTGGTTGGACATAATATATCTAGTAGATTCATCATTTTCTCTTGCCTTTTCATCCCTCCAATTGTACAATGCTTCAACCAATTTGCATTTGGATGTTGGGATATTGTACTGGTACATTAGTCTCCTCCAAGAATCATTTTGATCAAAGTTAGTGAATGTTAAACTGTTTTTATTTTCTTCTGGTTTGAATTTTGAGTATTCAAATCTTCTCAATGCCACATTTCTAGAATCATATAAAACTTGAGTCAATTTGTTCGAATCTATAAGCATGTTTTTCAGAACATCAAATATGTAAAGAAGAAAATGGGTATCAGCTCTAGCATAAAGTTTCATTGGCTTTGTCAATGGTCTTATTCTCCAATCTGCTAGTTGATATTTTTTAGAAGTTTTAAAATTAGCAAATCTCTCCAATAGGTATGCTAAGCTATGTTTTGGAAATCCCAGGCTCTTGGATGCATGATATGTATCAAATAGACTGACAATGTAGAGACCTAAGTCACGTTGCAACCAAATAATATCCATAAAAGCACCATGCAAAACTTTTGTCACTTGTGGATCAGTGAAGACCTCGTTCAAGATATGCAGTTCTTCTCTCAATGCAAGAGTGTCTATTAACCAATCTTGAGTTCTTGTACTTATCTGCATCAAACACACCAGGCCATAGTATGATCTATAATCATGATGTTCTAAATCAATAGCGATTGTATCCTCTTTCTTCAGGTCATCGAGCATTTTCTTCAGTGTGTTAACATCATCAACCCAGATTGAATCTGTTTCTTCCCAATTCTGGAACATCTGAGGTTCAGATTTTTGCAAGATACCCTCATTGTAATCCTGGTTCAATATCTCTTGTTCGTAAGGATGTCTGTAGTAAATGTTGCCATTGTCCCCTGTTTGTAATTCGAAAACATCAGAAAATGGGGTGATTGCATGAGGTTTAGATGTCAGCAAAGGTTTGAATGGGTGAGACTCTGAGTTGTCTATCTTGGTGGTGAACTTGAGCTGTGGTTTTTCGATCTTAGTGGAAGGTGCAGAGTTGTTCAATGAGGTTGAGTCGTCTAGATAAGTAACTTGATTTTGACCTTGTGTGGACTTCTTACTTAGCTGATCGAATGCAATATCAGACTTTTCCAAAAAATTGTCCAATAAATTACTGACAAGAGACCAGGAGCTCGTGATAGTCTCCTTCTCAATGGTGTCTTCATGACCAGAACTGGAAACAACTTTGTTTATCAAGTCCAACAATTCCTGTGAGTACTCTTCTGACGTCTGATTGATTGAACTGTCAATGTTCTTGTGGAAATTGATATCTTTAGCAGCGAGCCCCGAGGCCGCTCTGATGGTTCCAGCTAGCTTGGGAAGGAGCTGTTCCAGCGGCGTAGACATGGCAGCAAAAATGTGAACAACACAAGTTAATTTAATAGTGTTTGTGTTTAGACCAAAAAAATTTTAAAAGAGCTTCGCGAAAAAGAAAGAGATGAGCTGGTACGGCCACACTTCGAATCAGCAAAACACCTTTAAGTCCCAGTATTCAGTCTCGATTTCTCCAGTTTTTCTACTTCAGCAACAACAAAAACAGTCGCCAGAATGTTGAGAAGAGTCGTCCCAGCAACACTTTCGCCTTACAGAGTCGCCCGTTTCTACTCCAGCAAGTTCGACTTCACCCCGGGTCCACCACCTCTTCCAAAAGAAGAGCAAGAAGAGTTTGAAAAGCTCCAGAAAATCGCCAGCAGTCAAGCTGCTATTGACGAGTACAACAGTCAGATAAACGATGGTGAACACAACAAAGACTTCACACCTTTGCTCAAGACCAACGATATCGGTGGGTTCTCCCCAGAGTTCTTCCAGACCATTCCTGAATTTGAAGGGGACGTTAATCCAAAGACTGGTGAAAGAGGTGGTCCAAAACAGGATCCACTCAGACATGGTGATTACTCATTTAATGGACGTGTCACTGACTTCTAAGCTCTCTGATTCCAGAAACACATTTATACTACTCAAAAAAATTCACGATAATGATATGAAGAATGCATGTAGGAAAGAACTATACTTAGATATTGAGACCCTCAAGTTTATTATCAAGATCCTTCAAGTTGGATTCGAGGCTCTCGCTCGTCGATAATAGCAATTCTCTTCCTTTCTTGAGACTCAGATTGAGGTCTTCCCAGTTAACTTCATCATTTGTGGAAGGTACTCCTTTCAGTGTGTCTAGATTTTTAATCTCACCTTTGATGAATTGCAATTGTTCTTTAAGCGCCTCGTTTTTCTTCACTGATTTGTTGAAATGGCTAACCGATACGGATATTTCTTTGTGCCACTGCTTTTCTTTTGCACTCAATGGCAAGTCTGATTGAGACGATGTTTTCTTCACAACTTCTTTCAATTCATCAAATCTTTTATTAAGATGTTCTTGTTTTTCAACCAATTTGGAAATATTATCTGTGACTTTCTTGAGCTTGTTATACTTTTCAAAAACTTTATTTGTTGTCGTGATTTGATTCTTGAATTCTGTATTAATGTTGTTCAACTTGTAGTTCGCGAGGATACCCAGTTTGTGAAATTGTTTCACGTTTTTCAAGATTGAGTTAGTGATTAAATCTAATTCAGCCAAAGAATCTTCGTCATTTTTCTCTAAAACAGAAAGATTTGATGGAACGTAAAGTTTGAAGTTTTTCGTATTTTTAAGCAGTTTCAAAATTTCAAGTGTCGCCGACTTGTTTAACGTACTTTTATAGCTTTCTTTAAGTTCTTTAGATTGAGCGTCTGGAATCTGCTCTGAACCGTTAATTGGTTCAGAAAAAACGTCATAGCTAGAATTATGCAAAATTAATCTGGTTTTGGTATTTCCAACTTGATCATGGATTATTCCAATTCCTTCATAGTTGGATGCATTGCTTAACAAAGGATTGACTTCCACATCTCGATTAACTGATGTAAATTTAACTTCAAACAAATTTGAGTTATTCTGCAGCACAAGTAAGTTCTCATCTGTGAAAACAATATTAGTTTCTGTTTGTGCTTTTGGTTTCACATGCTTTAAAAGGGTCAAGTTATGTTGTGGGGCTTCTTCATCCGTCGTGATGTAGTCGTGTGCTTTCATAGCCAGTTGATGATCTGGAATCAACACAATGAAACCAAACCTTTTGAAAGTGACAGACAATAGATCAATCCCATTTGAACTCAATGTGGTTAACCCAGTTGCTTCATCTTCATAAAGAGCTTCCGGGAATGGTTGTATCGAAAATGGTCCTTGAATGGAAAAAGATTCTCTGAATGAACTAGAGCTAATGTCAGATGAATAGTACTCCACGTCAGAATGTCTGATATCAATTGAAGCTAATGGTAATTGTTTCCAAAGGCTGTTTGCAAAACGTAGTTGATTGATTGCTAGCTCTTTATTGACGTCTTCTCCTCCTTCTAATGCGGAATTCAATAACAAGACACTTTCATTAAATAGGCCCTCCACTTGTTCTTTTGTTGCTGTAATGTTGTCGACTGGAATGAATGGGAAAATGGAGAAAACATCACCATCAGTATTAACAATATAAAGAGTTAACAAGCTGGCGAGTCTAGTGGTGTTAGATCCTATGGAAATTGCGACTGGATCAATGATTGAATTCATGGATAGACCCTTTCTATTTGATGTTTGATTCACTAAGTTGAATGATCTGAATGGTTCATCAAAGGAATAATTCAAATCAAATGATCTAACTAGGTTGTCACTGGATAGGATGATCAAGTTAGAGTCTGTTTTAGCCGTTTCGTTCCATAAAAGATTCTTAATCGTAGCTTTTTGAAACAAATCAACACCGATGTTATACTGCTTGACGACCTTCAAGTTATCAAGACTTAAAACAACTAAATTTTTGCTCCCATAGACAGCAAGCAGAGTTCCTGAAGAGTTCAACTTAATGTTTTCTATCTCGAACGTTATGTCTGTGTCAAGAATTGTGTAGTCACCATCAACTTCAGAGTATCGAATTGAGGAATTGGTAGCATAGAAAACCTCATCGTTTCTGATAGCAATTCGATTATGATCAAAGCCTGTGGTCACAGTGTGCTGTATGCTATCGAATATATTCGAAGAAAACACCTTCTGTTGTGCCATTCTGCCTTCCAAGGTGAGATATTTGACCTTCAAAGCCTTTCAATGTGATCTAAAGACTCTTTGTTTACCTTTTTTTTTCTCTTGCTTTGAAAATTTCCAGGTAGGGTGACCCGATGGGGACTACAATCAGAAATTACTCACGTTATGTACAAGTGTAAATTCGTTATAAACCGGGATGGCATGGGCCAATTTTGGAGAACTCCATTCCAGGAAGTAGTGCTGTGAATGTAGGAATAGGGATGCCGCGTATCCCAAGAAAGATATTAAAAATCTCTTATTTCATTTGTGCGACAAAGTTGTTCATTTTTATCTTCTTCTTGTTTCTTGCTCTCATTTCTCTCTTAGCGAGCTTGATTGGGTCTTCTTTGAGTTTGTCAGCTTGGTATTGCTTGTCAAACACCTTCCATAGCCATTCTGGGTATTCAGAGTCTTCTAAAGCGACTGGTTCTGGTCCAGATTTCTTTATTTTCAAGTTCAATGGAGTGCCTGCTTTGCAAGAGGAGACAGGAATGTCTAGTTTTTTGGCTTCATTCCTTAGTGCAGTGGAGCTGAAGAATGTTCTTTTTGATGATCTCAGTAGACAGGAAGCTTGTCTGAACATGTTGGTGTTTAGTTCCTAATGATTCATTTATTCAGAGTCTCCGTATTGAACTAGTTTTTCAAAAACTTTTTATTTGGGATCACCCGGAATTTGGAATTACTCCAGTTCACCCTTTCACCATTATCCCTAACCGTGAAGTAAATAAGACGGCTAATAACCGCTATGGACGGGACTAAGGATTTTCCAAGACTTTGAACAATGATCAAGTCTCAACTTAAGGATCGACTCACTTGAGCAGACCGAAAATTTCTTAATTTGACTTTTAACCTAAATTGAAAATCAGTCTCAGGGATCTACTATAATCTATCACTTTAATATGAAGCGGGTGAATTCGTAGTCCTAGTCTCTGTTGTAAAGTGTTTCAAGTCTCGGATCTGAAAGTTAATAGCAGTAGGGGTGCTACCATTAAACTATAATATGCAGCTACTAATTATATGTCACTGATCAAGTCCCAAAGTTCACTAACACGAGTTCCAAGCCTTGATTCTATAGCGGTTAATCTCAAAACAGGGACTTGCACTTTGGAGACTGGACGGTTAATTTGGCGACAGTATTTCTTAGTCTACAATGAGCTCCAAAATGTAGACTACCTGTAGCCGCCTCCTGGATCAGCCCGAAAAGGAAAGGTTACGAACATCAAAAATCTCAAATCATCTTCTGTAATAACCTGGAAGCCTCTATACATCATTGAGATGAGTTCTACGATACGAGTCTGTAAGTATGAGCACTTGATATACCTAATAAGGAGATTCACTAACCCATTCACACCTAGCTAATCTCCCAAAAGAAGCTGATGAAGAAGTGATACATTCCCTTTTCCTATCTTTTGGAAACATCCTAAATCTCAAGAAGAAAAACAACTACATAGACATACAATTCCAAGACATTGAGGATGCCACTGCCGCAATAGAGAATATGAAAGGGTTCAAACTGTATGACAAATATCTCAATGTCACAAAGATAGCAGAGTTCAATCCAATTAATGATTTGCAGGAGAAGACCCCAATTTGGGAACAAAACGATGGAAGTAATCCCCAAGAATGAGTTAGCTTTGCTGTCAAAGGTTACAGCCTCATCTGTGATCCAGGTATATAGAGGCTTGACGCGTGAACCACTTCAAGGACACTACTCACAAAACTCAGGACATGTCAGCACACACATCACGAACCACAAATTACCCATAAAATTATCCTAAAATGAGTGAACAAAGGAACCAAAAGGCTTCCCATATCCTTTTTAACAACATCTTCATCAACCTCTCACATCACATCTCCCAACATCTGCGAAATATAATTCATAATTATCAATTACATAGTACTTATCTAACTGTAAACACCCATACACCACCCTGATCACCTTAAAAAATCTCCACAAATTTAAGGAGTAACAACAAAAAGCACACACAAAAAGACGAACTGATCATGCTCAGATCCAAAATCCTGAAGCGTTCGCTCGCCACTGTGACGGAGGCGAATCCAAATCGGGTCCACGGTGGTTTGAAAGACCAGGACAGAATTTTCCAGAACCTTTATGGTTATTATGGCAGGGATTTAAAGAGTGCTAAGAAGAGAGGAGACTGGCACAAGACCAAAGAGATCATCCTCAAGGGAGACGCATGGATCATTGACGAGATTAAGAAGTCGGGGCTGCGTGGCCGTGGTGGTGCCGGTTTCCCATCTGGGTTGAAATGGTCTTTTATGAACCCACCTGGTTGGGAAAAGAACCCAGGTCCTCGTTATGTCGTTGTGAATGCTGATGAAGGTGAGCCAGGGACTTGTAAAGACCGTGAGATCATGAGAAAAGAACCACACAAGCTCGTTGAAGGATGTTTGTTGAGTGGTAGGGCAATGAATGCCACTGCTGCCTACATTTACATCAGAGGGGAGTTTTATGAAGAGTATTTAGCCCTAGAGCAGGCCATCAAAGAAGCTTACGCTGATGGGTTGATTGGTAAGGATGCATGTGGTAGTGGATACTCATTCGATGTTTATGTGCATAGAGGAATGGGTGCGTATATCTGTGGAGAAGAGACTGCATTGATTGAATCATTGGAAGGTAAGCAGGGGAAACCAAGATTGAAACCTCCATTTCCTGCTGCTGTTGGGTTGTTTGGAAGACCTTCCACTGTGACTAATGTTGAAACCCTTGCCGTTGCTCCAACTATCTTGAGAAGGGGTGCCACTTGGTTTGATGGATTAGGAAGAGATAGAAACTCTGGGGTCAAATTGTTTGGTATCTCTGGTCATGTCAACAGACCATGTGTTGTTGAAGAAGAGATGTCTATTCCATTGAAAGAATTGATTGAAAAGCATTGTGGTGGCGTCATTGGTGGTTGGGATAATCTTCAGGCCATCATTCCAGGTGGTTGTTCAGTCCCTTCCTTGACCAAAGAAGCTTCAACAAACGCACTTATGGACTATGATGGGCTGAAAGAAGCTGGTTCCTCACTAGGGACCGGAGCCGTTATTGTGATGAATAAATCAACTGATTTAATCAAGGCCATTGCCAGATTAAGTGCTTTTTACAGACATGAATCTTGTGGTCAATGTACTCCATGTCGTGAAGGTACTTCATGGTTGGCCAAAACCATGGATAGATTCGTGATTGGAGATGCACAACCTAAAGAGATTGACATGTTGATCGAGGTGACTAAAAGATTAGAAGGTCATTCGATTTGTGGTTTAGGTGATGCTGCAGCATGGCCAGTTCAAGCTTTAATTAAGAATTTCAGACCAGTGATTGAAGAAAGAATGGCGCAATTCCATCAAAAAACTGGAAAGAATGTCGAGTATGGTGGTTGGACTGAAGGTCATGTAATTAAAGATGGTGTCATTAAAGGTCTACCTCATAATTTCCATCATTGAAATACTAACCCCTTATTTATTATTTATTTATTACTTATTTATTCCTTATTTATTACTTATTTATCATTTATACTAGTTACAGTGATTATTGAATTCCATGATATAAACGTTTACTCAAGATACGATGTACTACTACAAACTTTTCTATTAGCATCAAATAAATTTACTGTATAACCATTATTCTTTGGTTGGGATAACACTGTCATCTGGTTTCAAGGTTGGGAACAACAAGACTTCTCTGATAGTGTTTGAGTTGGTCAAGAACATTGCTAATCTATCGATACCACAACCCCAACCACCAGTTGGAGGTAAACCGTATTCCAAAGCGTTACAGAAAGTTTCATCAACCAATTGAGCTTCATCATCACCTTGATCTTTTTGTCTTGCTTGTTCTTCGAATCTTTGTCTTTGATCAAATGGATCGTTTAATTCAGTGTATGCGTTACAAATTTCCTTTGTGGCAACAAACACTTCGAATCTTTCACATAAACCTGGAATATCACGGTGATATTTAGCTAATGGGGACATCATTTGTGGATGACCAAAGATGAAGGTTGGGTTGATACAAGTGTCTTCTAATTCACCAACCAACTTGTCCAACATTCTAGCGTTTGTCAAAGGTGGAGGACAGTCTAATTTATGTTTAATTAAGATTTGTTTTAAGAATTCACCAGTTTCAGCGGTGTGTAATTGATCACCAGCTGGGAATTTAACATCAAAGACTTTTTCCAATTCTTCAATCATGTTGATTCTTTTCCATGGTCTTGCGAAATCTAAAGTTAATTCTTCACCATCTGGACCATCTGGTTGATATTTAATTTGATAACCACCAGTGATTTCTTTAACCATTTCACTGAACAACAATTCAGTCATGTCCATTAAATCATAGACATCGGCATATGCTTCATAAAATTCACAAGTGGTGAATTCTGGGTTATGTGTCATATCAATACCTTCATTTCTGAATTGACGACCAATTTCATAAACACGATCCATACCACCAACAACCAATTCTTTCAAGAACAATTCTGGGGCAATTCTCATGTACATATCCATATCCAAATCGTTATGATGGGTGATGAATGGTTTAGCAGTGGCACCACCAGCAATGACGTTCATCATTGGAGTTTCAACTTCGATGTAATTTCTGTTATCTAAGAATCTTCTAATGTATGAGATGATCTTGGATCTAACGATGAATCTGTCCCTGGTTGAGTTATTAACGATCAAATCCAAGTAACGTTTTCTATATCTAGCTTCTTGATCTTTGAAACCGAAATGATCAGTTGGTAACATGTGTAAACATGGGGTTAATAATTGGACAGAAGTTGCAAAAACTGACAATTCACCTTCACCACCCTTTTTTGGTTCGGTTCTACCTGGGTAACCGGTAACACCAATGATATCACCTCTTCTTAATAAATCGTGACTTTCTTCATAATTTCCAGTTGAATCTTGAGCTTGGGCCATGATTTGGATTTGTAAACCATCACTTTTCAAGACGTAGAATTTCAATTTGGAACCTGATTCTCTCTTAGCAATGATTCTACCGGCAACGGAAACACTAACATCTTTTAAAGTTTCACCTCTTTTCAAATAAGCATATTCAGATAAGATTTCCTTAATTGATTTAGTAACTGAGAACTTGTGAGGATATGGATTTGGTTGATGAGATTTTCTCAACTCTTCAATCTGTCTTGATCTGATCTCGTAGTACTGGTTAGGAGTCAAGTCTTGCAAAGTGTCCTTCTTCTTCTTTGAGGCAGGAGCATCAGCATTGGCAGCAGCTTTGGTCTTCGCTTTCTCAGCACGTTCAGCCTCTTTTTGACGTTGTTTTTGACGCTTTTTCAACTCGGATTTCGAGACCTGTTCACCGGTGACCTCGTCGAGGTGCAACTTAGCGACTTGTTCAGTGACTTCAGCAGACATTGGGCGCAAATTGGGACTTTTAGTTGAATTCTCAGTGAGTCAAAACTCGAGAAAAAATTTTACGGCGAACTGAAAAAAAAAAAAAACGAGATCCGGCCCTTCAGACCCTCGGAATTGATTTTTTTTTTTCATCCATTAAAAGTTTTTCAGCTTCGAAAAGAATTAACTAGACATTAATAAAGATATTTAATAAAGAGATCCATAGTATGTCTAGAAAGCTCGAGTACGTCGCTCCGTCTGCGCTCAGCGTCCAGATCGAGTCCAGTGTCGCGCTCAGAATCTCGAAACACGCCACCCAGGCCTACCCACACAACATCTCTGGTCCAATATTTGGGATTGATGTGATTGAAAACCTGTTGAAGATCACTCAGGCATACCCATTCCCTAGTTATTCCACCGACAGTTCATCCCCATACAAACTCAGAAACAATGTGAAGTTCCAAGAGGATTTGATTGATGAGTTGAAAGAAGCTGGTGCTAATAGTGTGCAATACCTTGGTTTTTATATTAGTTCAAGTTCTGGTAAATTCATCAATGAGCAAATCGTTGAACAATTGGCTAATAATCAGTTGAAGAACTCTCCAAACTCAGTGTTGTTGGTTCATGATCCATTGAAGACCAAATATGGATTGTTGAGTTTGAAAGCTTTTAGATTGAGTAAAAATTATATTGAATCATTCATTACTGGAGATTTCCAAGTTGAATCATTGTTAAAGAATGAACTTTCATTCAACAATATTTTTGAAGAAGTTCCTGTCGTTATCCATAACAACCATTTGATTTCATTATACCTTTCTTCATTCAACCAAGATCATTTCAACAATTCAAGATATTTGGAATCTTCAGGTCTTAAGAATCAATCAGGATTAACCAACATTGAAGACTTGATTGATTCAGTTGATGAATTAAACACGTATTATTATCAAGTGAACAAGAAGAAACAACAACAGGGACAACAGGGACAAATCACCTCTAAGGATATCAACAATCAAGAATTGTTACCATTGTTACAAAAAATTGGATATAATTCAACTGATATCGAACAAGAATATTTAACACGATTCCTTGCTGATACTATCATTAGACCATGAATTAAATCAACTTGATGACCCCTTTACACAGCCCGTATATTTTTAATAGTTTTTCATTGTATGATATAGCTAGTGACTCTGATGTAGCCGACTACAATTCTTTGAAATGTGTAATTATTTTTAATGACAGTGATATAAAAATGCATAGCTATTATAACGAGTTGAACAACTTTTGGTGATCTTTTGAATTTTTCAAGGCTAAGAAACTATAGAAATCATCTCTATCGAAGTATGCACCACACATTCTTCTTTTACCCGTAGTGGTCCCAATTCTTGCATGGAAAACCCTCCAATTATCAAAAATCACAGCGGTTCCAGGAACTAATCTTTTCGCATACACGTTTTCTGGTCTATGTATTAATTCATTCCAAGCTCTAATTGCATCATAAAATTTTTCTAAATCATTGTTAGATAATTGGAAATTCGAAGATCTGTCTGAATTATTCCATGATATTTGTACTAATTCATCTTTATCATCATGAATGAAGATTGGTTTTGATTGCGTCAAGTAAACATCACCTAATGAATGACATTCAACTTTCAAATTCTTCAAAAATTCATAGTATTCAGGATACTCTTTCTTAAAATCCTGTGCACATTTGAAGCCATCAACCAAGGTAGTATTACCACCTTCACCATCATGATACAACAAATGGAACAATTGCAAATATGGAGTATATTCCCAATATGTCCCATCAGTATGTGAAGGAATTTCAATTTCCGAATACGCAGTGTCTTTCATTGCCAAATCAGTAGTGAAGTCCCAAAACCCGCCATAATGGGTATACCTGATATTATTGCCCATTGCGTTCAACATCTTCTCGGTGTCTTCAGCAGTCACTGGGACATTCTCAATGAATGTGAATCCATACTTGTAGATATTATCATACAGATCCTTGGAAGTCTTACTCATGACATCTTTGTAATCAACCACTGGTAAATTAGCCTTAATATGGTCATCAGTCCAGTATACTCTCTCCGGGAAAGAGTTCAAAACGTTGACAGTTGGTGCCTTGGTAAACTCTTTCGTGTGGTTGACAAGCCAATCATGCGCATACACGGACTCATGGCCATCAGACCAGCTGATCTTCAGTCCGGGAGCGTCGACAGTGGCCTCCTGGGCGTGAATGTCCCTTGGGATCTCGAACGTGTCGAGCAGTCTCTGGTACGTGTTGGCATCGTAGCACACTGCACACTGGCAGTTGTCCCGGAGCCAGATGTTGAGGTACTGGACCTCGCCCGAGTCGTAAACAGCAGTCACGAACTTGTCACCCGCTGAAACACTTTGTAACACCATTGCTCTCTCTCTCTCTCTCTCTTATTATCTAAAAAAATAAGGGGAAACACCTCTAATAAATACACAAATAGTCGATAATAGATATCGGCACTCTTCCCCATACAAAGAACAAGATCAAAAAAATGACAAAAGTACATCTCGCTTAAGTCAACTCTCGCCGAGATGCCGAGCACCGAGCACCCGACGGATTATGTAAGCAGTCGTACGATTAACTCCGAGAAGTATCTCCGGGACATAAGGAAGACATAATGACATTGATACTATTAGCTATTAGTTATATTAGGTTATATATTAGCACAATGCCCGAGCACCCTACCGACACGCCTTTGGAGGCCCGCCACACGCCGGACATCAGCAAGTACTTCTTCCCCAAGATGAAGCGCAGGTCCAGCTCGAACTACAAGTCTGCTTTGCTCTCCAACCATTTCGAAGGGTTGCATATCCACAAGGCTAGTTCTCCCAAACCAATTGAAGACAAAGACGAACCAATCAGGGACACAAAGGACCACAAATCACCGTTCAAGAGCGGATACAGTCTCACGCATGACGATCATCATGAATTCACGCCTGATTTGAGCCCAGATGAAGACAATAATGTCTCTAGGTGGTCTCCTGAAGAGACCAAAAGAACAAGACAGAGAGGGTCCATAGACTTGAGCAACGAGGATTTCAGTGAACGTGACCCACATATCGATTACGAATACGCAAAACAGGGTCATGGTGATTCGAATTCAAACAATGCGGGAATACCTCAGGGAAACCAACTAAAGAGAAGAGAAAGTTCAGTCTATCATTCCAATCAAATCGATTCACAGTCAATGCTGGATTTGAACAAACCAACCAATGCAAACACTCGTTTGAATACAGCAACAAATTTTGAGTACGACGATTTCAAAAGAAGGATGCAGTACGACTAAACCTGCATTGCAGGGAACTACATGCACAAAGCTTTTCAAATTTTAACACATTTTTCAATAACACACACTTGCTCATAATATTTAAGAATTCTTATCCTTCTGGATATGATGTAAGAAGTAATTGTAGTATAAACCTTGCTTCTTTGGAGTTTGAGTTTGATTTGGTTCTTCACTGTTCCCCAATCTCAACCAATTTGAACATTGATCACATTTGACGTAATATGTCTTGAACGATCTGTTCTTCAAAATGAACAAAAATTTGGGTAATGGTAAGAGATGTGTCCTATTCTTCCTGCCAACAGATAGAATACCATGTGATAATGCTAAATGATTCTGGAAGCTTGGTTTTGGGACCCAATTATGACCATGACATAAATGACAAAGAATCTCATGATGTTTAACTTGTGGTGATCTCCCAACTCTTGAATATTTATAATGTTTGATATTGGACTTATAATTTGATGATGGCTTTGGATATGGCTTGTTTGTATAATATCTGAAATTTGGATCAACGATTGATTTATTCAAAATATGATCCTGGGGAGTTCTTGGAGTAATAACATCATTATTAACAACTTTACTCAAATCTTTGTAGAACAAGATATCACCATCCTCTGAATTCAACAATTCTGGAGTTATTATAATCTCATTATTAGAACTAGGAACATTCTTAAATTTTGGCAATTTGTCAATAATCAAACTTTTTGTCCCATCATCATCATCATCATCATCAACATCATTTTTCAAATCTTTATCAATTTCATCAAGAGTCAAATCAAAAACCAAATCTTCAATACCATGAGTATTCTCCTTATCTTCTTCAAAATTAGAAAATCTATTAGATAGAGTAGTTGTATGATCGACAATATCATACATGGGAGCACTTAATATGGTATCCTTCAACTTAATGAACCCCACATCTTCATTTTGAGCAGGTACACTTTTCGAATTTATCTCAATGTTAACATTTGGTAAATTAATAACCTTGAACGGTATCTCTGTATTTTTAATAATCTGTTGTTTTTGTTTCTCTTCTTTGTATACGCTGCAATCTGAGTCTGATTCATCAGTAGTATTGATTGTCCATAATTGTGGACTATTAATGATTGATTCCATCTGTTGTAAAGTTAGCTTTGACTCTTCATTATGATTGCATTCTAGCCAATTATCAATCGATTGCATAGCCCGCGTGCGTTGACAAATAACGTTAATGAATAGAAGTAGGAATATAAATGAATGAATGGATAGAGCGCAAACAATAGCCGGGATCGAGTTAATAACGAATGGTGTTGGTGAAGAAAGTTGAAAGTGTGGGTCATCCAAAATACATGAAGCTTTTTTAAATTGTGGGAATACACTTTTGTGACATTTTTGTGGTTTGTTGCTGATGAAAACATTCCCCCCACAATACTCTTCATCATCATCATATTCACTACTAGAAATCTTTCACACAATCAAAGCAAAAAAAAAAAAGAAACAAAATGTATCATAATATTAAAACCAGTCTAAAAATCATCATATCAACAGCATTAAACAACCACCAAACACACACCTAAACTAAAAAAGAGTGAATTCCCTCACAACTTGAGGTCACAATTGCATGAGTTGACTGAACATTTACAAGAACCAGTTGCACATTTACAAGAAGAACTTCCACAATCATCACATTTACTAGCTGCAGTGTTTCTGATTATAAGTTGTGGAACAGCAGCTTGACTGGCTTGTTTTTCAACAGTGGTACTTTTAGAGGCAGTTTTGGATTTAGAGCAGCAGGACATTGTCAAATGTATCAATAGTGTATAGTTATGAAAGAATCAGCAGTTAATTATGGCAAAACTCTCTAGTATTTATACAAAGATTCGAATTTTGCGCATCAAGTTTAAGCGCTTTTTTCGATAAGGAAAAAACGTCCATTTTGGGAAAGTCGAAGCACTCGTCAATCACATATCCATCTCGCTTATGTAATTGCTGAGTCATGTCAGGATTGTGTCAGTTTACGTAATCACAATAGCCAAAATAAATTTTGAACACTTTTCCAAGTTTTTTGAACACTTTTAGTTGTTTTGTTTTGTTTTGTTTTGTTTTGTTTTGTTTTGTTTTGAGTTAGTGGCGGTTTGTTTTGGTTTAAAAGAGCGGTCTGAAGGGCGGTTAGGGTGCACTTATGGTGGTGACGATTGAGTGCTTGTTGGGCACACGGGACGCGAGTTTAAGGAAGTTGATTGCACAGGCGCTTGTCGTTTACATAAGGGCTCATTATCCCCATTTACAAGTGGATTCGAAAATTGAGATGGTTGATTTGAGTTATATCTCTGACCTAAGTGATGATCTTTTAAAGAAGTTGCTCATGGGGAAAGATGAGATGGATCTTTCGAAATCAGAGTTGATCGTGACTCTTTATGTCAAGAGGTTGTTTGTTTGTGAGTATCGTGTTGATGTTGAAAATGGTGTTGATTTGGATCTTGTTTTGAGATCTTTGATGGAGATGAAGCCAATTAGCCCAGTGAGTAGCACTAGCGATGATGGTGTTGTGCCGATCTCTGACAATTTGGGGTTTGACTTTATTTTTTATCATCTTGGTGATGATTCAAGGTTGTCAGATTGTTCAAACACCGTTCTTGATGATTTTGATAACATCACGTTAAAAAATTCAATGGAGGAAGATTTCTTGAAAGATGCATTCTCTGATGTTTCTAAAGATGTTGAATCTTTTTTCAATCAATCAATTGAATTAAACATATTGCCATGTTTCAAATTCGATGAACTATGGAATGATTTAAAACTCGATAATTCTTTCAAATCAAACATCTTCAAACAAGTGAAAAACACTGCGATGATCAAAAATGCAGGAAGAAACAGTAACAAACTTTTCATAATTTATGGAGAACCAGGTTCGGGAAAATCAACTCTTTGCAGAAGTTTATCCCAAAAACTCTCCATAAATTACCAACATGTCAATCAATCTCCTACACTCATGCTCCAGATCTCCTGTGATAAAATATTCTCGAAATGGTATGGTGAATCTTCACAAAATTTGATGAATCTGTTCATGATACTCAAGAATTTGATATTGAAGAACCAAGATTGTTTAATCATTTTGATCATTGATGAGATTGAAACATTAGCAAATTCAAGATCTCAAATCTTACTGAAAAACGAAACTTCAGACGGCGTGAGAATCGTCAATACATTACTTAACCAACTTGATTCATTCAAACAATATTCAAATTTCTTAATCTTATCAACTTCAAATTTGGTAAATTCAATAGATGAAGCATTCATAGATCGAGCTGATGGGATTTTTCAACTTGATAGACCTAACTCTGATATAATCAAGCACATCTTCCAAAACGAATTAAATAAACTTTTGAAAACAAACTTACTATCCAATGACATCAACAATGAGATCAAATATGAACAAATACTTCATAAAATCAGTGAAATATGTCAAAGTTTGAAATTAAGTGGAAGATCAATTGTCAAAATCCCAGTCTCTTGCCTTGCCGAGTTCACTAGTTCAACCTCACCAATCAAATTGTCACAATATCTACAAGTGTTAGCTAACATTATAATCATCAAAGGATCATCTCAATAGCTCTGAAATCCCTTCAGTTCCCTCCTAATATAACAATCTTCTTTTATTTGATTTTCTAATTTAATTTATATTCACAATCTATAGAATCTCTCGTATCAAACGTAGACCTTATTGTTCTTCAACCATCTTTTATATTTCTTATGACTAACTTTTTTTCTCAACAATCCTTTAAACAAAGGCGGTATGTAATTACTAACCATTAAATTCACCAATGCGATTCCAAATATCAAAATTTTAAAACTTCTCGTAATTTCCGTCAATTGAAACAATCCAAACATGAACGAATCTTTAGACAGATTCATCAACCATATACTCAACAGTGTAGAAACTCCAATATTCGCCAAGAATGGGATGTTTTTAGTCATTGGCTCCCTGTATGGTGGACCAACTGTCAATATCAACGCAATGAAAATGTATTGGAAATTAGAAAAAAAGAACAAAACTGTATTATCTGAAGATTGAACCGCATCATCACCTGCAGGCACAGGTTTAATATACCATGATTGAAACTGAACAGATTCCCAAATGAAGACTTGGAAAATCAATAATAGGCAAATGTTAACCATCAATGGGATTAATAATTTAGGTGACACAAGATTCGCAGATGGTCTCTTTGGTACAATCTCATGGTATGAATTAGACCATGACATGAATATGGCAATTGGTAAGATCAAAAACAAATCGATCCATAAGAATTGGAAATCACCAAGATTGGAACCTCTTTTATATAAGATTGAAACCGTAACGAATTGAATTGCAGAATATAACGACATGAATTGGAAACAACTAAAACTAGTAACCAACGAGGCACGACCTTCCCTGATCACGTCCAACACACAACGAATATCAAAAACACGAGATGTGAAAGGTGCTGCCACCGAGGCTTCGGCTTCTGATAGGGAAATTCCAACATCTGCTGCTTTTAAAGCACCACAATCATTTGCACCATCACCACAGAATCCGACGGTGTAATCTAAATCTTGAAGTTGTTCAACGAGTTCATGTTTCTCATCAGGGGACATTCTGGCAAAGATGTTGGTCATTAATAAGATTTTAGTGATGTATTCTTCAGAAAATAAATTTTGTTCGTTTTTCAAGATATATTTGAAAATATCACCGGATATAGCCAATCCATAAGATTTGAAACCAATGTTGTTCCCAGATGTGGAATTTGGATGGTCTAATTCTAAAGTTATTGGATCCAATGATAATTTATCATTGTTGATTTCCCTCCATTGGATTTGATCAGTAAATTCATCAAAGATAGGAATAAAAGTGAAATCTTCCTGAATCATACCACATTCTTTACCCACACTGATTGCAGTCAATAGATTATCACCGGTACACATTGTTGTTCTTAAATTAGCTTTGGATAATTTTGATAAAACATCAGTTGTTGTTGGTTTTAATCTGTTTTCAAATATGATAAAACCCAAAAATTCTAAATCTGATTCTGCTTCTTCTCTATTGATTTTTTGTGAATATAACCATGTATTCTTTTTAAGTTTCTTACCTGCTAATGCAATAACTCTGTATCCGTTATGGGTGTAATGATGTAATAGTTCTTCATAGTTGTCAGGGAAAGTTTCCGGGATACAAATATCTTTAATCACTTCTGGTGCACCTTTAGTCAAGACTGAGAATTTACCATCATAAGATTTAATAACAACACTCATTCTTCTCAAATGAGAAACAAATTCAAAACTTTTCAAAATCCCTAACAGTTTATTATTATCACCCCTAGGATAAACAACAGACGGTGAAATCCCCACATTCTCAGGCAATTGAGTTTCATCAAACCTTTCTTCATTAGTCGATGTGAAACCTTTAAATTCTTCCTCATATTCCCAATCAGTGAATTTAAACATTTTGAAATCTAATGGATCACCAATCAATTCATCATCAACAACTCTTAATGAATGACAAGAAACTAAAGCTTTCAACAAATTCTCAGGAATTTCCAAAACATCATTAACCAAATCACTGAATTTATTTCCCTTATTGACATAATGAACACCATAAACGTCCAATCCTTCCTCTGTCAAAGTTCCGGTCTTATCAAAACACATGACGTCCAATTTCCCACCAATATTAACCCTTGTTGGTGAAATACAATAAATATGTTTCTTTTTCAACCTATTCAATGCAAAACTTGTCCCTATGGTCAACGTGGCAGGCAATGCAGGAGGCACAACTATGGTAATTATATCCAATGCCCTCAATATGATGATTCTCTTACCCAAACCCAATTGAATGAAGTTATAAGTGCTGAATATGAACCCAACACATGCAATACATGTCATGAATCCAATATATTTAAAAGAATCTTCATAAAATTTAAAACCTGTTGGTTTTGGGAATAACATCGATCTTAAAAGAGATCCTTTGGTGGTTGCGAATCCAGTCTTGACAACCAGTGCCATCGCCGGTTCATTGTCAGTGTGTCTTACCCTTATGATCTTTGTGCCGTTGAATAGGTATGATTTTGATAAGTTTGGGGATGTTTGAGATCTGAATGAATCGTTAATTAATGAGTTTAAAGTTGATTCATTTGCAGGAAGTTTTGAAACAGGGACAGATTCACCAGTGAGCATTGATTCATTGACGATACAATCACCTGATAATAGTAATGAATCACATGGGAAAACAGTTAATGAAGGGTCTGAAACTTCATAAATATCACCAGGGACTAAATCTTTTGAATCTGTTTCTTTCCAAAATCCATTTCTCCAAACTCTGACATTACAGTCAAATTCAGATAATTCTCTTAATCTATTCATTGTTGATTTTGTTTCTAATAATGTGTTTATGATTGAAACTATTGAAATCAAAAAAATACAACCTGCATAGTAATAATATTCGTCAAATCCCCATAAGATTATTGAAAATACTTGAAACATGTAAAATGGATGCAATACTTCATCAATTAATAAATTTGAAATTGATTTTTCTTTTAATTCTAATGAATTTTGTTGAAAAATTAAGAATCTATCCTCATATGAATCTTTTGATAATCCTTCTTTAGATTTTGATAACCAATTCAAATCACACCAATTGGTATTTGTTTTAAAAATATCTTCAACAGGAGAATAAAAAAATTTCAAATATCTATACTCAAAAGAGATCAAGATTGGAATAATTGGATCAACTCTAGCATTTAAATCATCAGAAGGACTATGACTATGAGAACTTTGAGTTGTGATATCGTCCAAATGAGGAACATTCATAATAGTGGATAAATTTCTGTTATAGAATTGTCTTTTGATATCAATAACGTTCAATTCACCATGTTCAGTCTCAACAATAACCCAAGATGCTTTAGCCAATGGAACTTTAACACCAATCAATGAGAATTTATATTTCGGTAACCATCTTAATAACAAATAAATCAACCCAAATGATAAGACACATAACAATTGATAAATTTTATTTTTCAATTTTGATGTTTGATAACCAGCAATACCCAAGACAAGATCTTCTTCAGCGATATAAAATCTTTGAAAATGTAAATTTGCAGGAAATGTAGGATAAAACTGATCATGATACGATGGATCCAACCTATCATCATGAACGTTTGAATAATGATGATGATTATGCATTGTGTTTGATTGTTCGGGACGTAATTGAGATTCATTATCATCAGATTCATAATTCTCATCAGAATCTAACAAAGGTCTAGTATTAGACACATCTGAAGGGATTCTATCCCTGTATGAACTTGGTGCATAACTAGACAATGATGAAAGTCTAGTTGTATGTCTTTCAATTGAACCATAATCGTTGAAACTTTCTGCCCTAGTTGAGAAACTTTCTCTTCTATATTCATCATTGGTTTGATTATCCCAATTGGTGTCAAAATCAATAGGATCTTCCGGATTATCCAACGTAGCTGCACCTTGGGCAGAAACGACTGCATCTGGGTCAAAGAATCTGAAACTTGAACGAGCATCAATTGACCTTGATCTTGATCTTGACCTCACACTGTCATGAGTCTTCAATCTTGCCAATGTTACATCTCCGACTCGACCACGTCGTATTGAACTCGCAGCAGAGCTCGTGGCCGACGTGTTGCGCCTCCCCAAATAATGATGGTGATGGAACGAAGTGATGGCAGACGGGACAGATTCAGAAGCAGCACCATCAAACATCTCGGTGTTGTTCTCGTCAATGTGCGAGGCGTACGACCGGTACGAGGCCGCCATGGAGACCTCGGAGGCCTCTGACACAACGGAGCCCCTTCTGAGCGACATCGACCGCCGCGAGACACGTGACGAGTTTCTGTGCGTGGACATTTGAACTTTTCAACAGTTTGCTTTTAATAGTGAAGTTTATCAATTGTTCATTGATAAATTCCAGTCATGAAGCCCTGAACTTTTTTCAATAGCGGCTATAAAAAATTTTTCCATTCCAATTTTTATTTTTTTCATTTTCTTCTTTTCTATTTCCAACTCTTGCAAAGAACGAAATTGAATGATTGATTGATCGATAAGTGATTCGTGCACTAGCCATATGGTTAGCTCAACTGACTCATCGATCAATCAGCCACTCAATGTAAGTAATCCGATCTTGCCAACAGCAGCAGCCATTTTCAAGAGTTTCCATCTGATGATAAAACCGACAACAACAACATGAATTTCTTCATCCGAAAGTCTAATGTGGAATAAACTCTGCTTTTTAACCCTGATCCAGAACTCGTTTTGATGGCTGTGCTTTGATAAATTATAGAGGCAATTGACTAACAATCCATTCAGTTTGTGTAATTTTAATAACATTCTTTCACTTCAATATAATTTACTCGTGTAGTGCACGTGATGCTCATCTCATCTCTAAAAAAATTTAAAACTAAGTATGCCACTCTAACCACTAAACAAGCAAGAACCAGAGATTTAAATGGACACCAACGCACCTCCTGCCCTCTGCACGAATTGTTTGGGGCCTTCTTCACACTTGCGACTCATCAGAGACCCTAACTCGCTTGAATGCAAATTCTGCACGAGGCCATTCACCGTTTATAAATGGAATTCCCAATCTGACAAGAATACAAGAAAACATACATCCATCTGTCTGACATGTGCAAGACAACGAAATTGTTGTCAATCATGTCTCTTGGACCTCACGTATGGGATCTCCATCCAACTACGGGATTCTGCGTTGAAAATGGCTGGTCTTAACGTGAATTCCTCAGAACCTACGAATGTGGTTTCTAAGTTATACGTTGCTGACAACGAGGCGAAATTCGACAAGATTGGAGGGGCAGAGCACTCATCAGACGCACAGAAAGCTAGGGAGGTGCTCACTAAGCTGGCGTTGAGTTTGAATAATAAGAAACAAAGAAACCATCAGAAAGAATCTACGTTGCCTTCACATATTAACAATGTCGATGTCACCAAAATCTTATCGAAACTTCCCTTGAATGGGACGTTGAAACCACCAACTGACGACACTTTAAAGACGTTCTTCATATTCGGGATCGACCGGTCTTTGCCAGAGTACAAGATCTCCGACTACTTTGAGAAGTTTGGCCCAGTTAAATCGTTCAACTGTCAACATAATGCTAAAGCTGGATACTTGACCTTCAACGATCGTTCGAAAGCCGAATTGGCAGCACTTGAGATCTTGAAACAGAACCAAAACGACGACACAAAGCCGGCACTCCTGATAATCGACAGTGTCCCACTGCGCTGCTGCTGGGGCAAAGAACGATCCCTTGGCTCGACGTACGCTGAGAAGGTGAAACTGGGGTCCGTTGTTACGAAAGTGATGAAGAAACTGGCGAAAACCTCAGAGAAAAACCCGCAAAAGAGGAAAATCGAGCAGATTAGTGAGAATCCAAACAAGAAACAGACGAATAACGATAAAAGAAGCTACAAAACAGTGAGTGACAACTTTGAGCTGTGAATAATAAAATATCAACACAATGAAAAACACGAAATTTTGTAGTAGTAGTAAGAGGCGAATCCACACTGAACAGAAAGAATGTCCAGCGAACGTGAGTCTCTTCCCGTAACATGCCCTTCATACACACGCTAACCCCCCACAGAGAGCCAGGACCAGAACACACGCCACCACGAGACACTCCGCGCGGTGCTCAACAACTTCCTCACACAAACTTCACACGCTGAGCCCCAGCACGTCCAGCAGGGCCAGCTCGAGTCCGCCATCAGACTGTTGGACAGCGACCAGATGCGCAACGCGTTGCTGGAACAGCTCTCTGGCACCGACGAACAGCTCGAAGGGATCCCACAAGAGTACATTGACTCCCTGGAGAGGGTTGATAAGAAGTCATTGAAACCGGACCAGACGTGTTCCATCTGCACAAACGACTTCCTGGACGATCCGTACCCTTTGGTGGTGAGACTTCCTTGTGATGGCAAGCACAGGTTTGATCTGGAGTGTATCTCCCCCTGGTTGAGCGTGAAGGGGACTTGTCCTTTATGTAGAACCAATTTGCTCAAGAACGAGAAAAAAATAGAGATTCCACAGGATAGTGAGGAAGAGGAGGAAGGCTGGGATATGTACAGCTAAACTCAATGTACGCTAGACTTGATGAATGAATAAAACAGATATAAATTTATTATGTACATGGGTGTTCGAAAGGTAAAGGTAATCACTCTATTTGCTTCTTCTCCAATTTTTCAGCTTTCAAAGCTTCCTGTTCCGGCTTCAAATGTTTCTTGAACAATGGATCCTCCAATATCTCTTGAACTCTGTTATAAACAGCAGAATTCTTAACACCTTGACCACCAACAGTTTCAACCAAATCTTCAAACTTACCAACATCAACCTCGTCCAGTTCTTCACTCAAATGAACAGCTTCCCTCTGGTATGTACTAACTTTGATACCCACACCCGAGTTACTGTGCTTAGCGATGTATGAGACCCAAAGATCAATGACTTCTGGGGTGGCATCATATGCCTTGATGACTCTCTTATGGGTCAATCTCATGAAATTTTCTTTGGATTTGGCATGAACGAACGGAGCTCTAATCACAGTCCATCTCTCACGTCTCGTTGGCAATGGAACGAGCCCAGTGACAGGAATATCCAAATAATAAGCTGCTCTTAATGCAAAATCCCCCAAAAAGTCTATATTCTCATGATCATATGCTCTGAACTGAACTTCTGCAACCAAATCACCATATCTCTTCTCGTGTCTCAATGGCGCATAATAGTTGATCTCGGCACTGATCGGCATCGGAGTGTTGATTCCTTCATGGACGACTTCCGGTGTCAATAATCTTGGATTGTACTCGATACTGCTTGCGGCTTTGCTAGGTTCCAGGTCCCTGACGTTAGGATCAATCGCACCACGCAAGGTGTGAGCAGTGCTGCTGAAACAGCGCACCGAGCGGCGCGCACTCTGTGATATCAGACTCTGCAGCATTTTTTGAAGTAAAGTGATTATGATATTGTGGGTATTATTTATTTGGTGCTTTTTTCCTCGAAAAAATTTCAAAAACATCAACACTTTTTAATATGAAGATGATAAAATCACACTGGATAAGAGGAAATTCATTGCTATAATCACCAAAAAAAAAACTACTGCTCCATTAATCAACCCACTCCAACTCAACCACTGAAACTTCCGCCCCATCCATTCCATCCCCGACTCTCACGCCTTAAATACATAAAGAAATAACAAAACACCCACACACCACTCCTCAAGCTCAAGTCACGTGAGCTCATCGCCCTGGTAATGAAAATTCTTCCCAAATTAATTGTGTCCAAATTCTTCCAAACAGCCAAAACAAAATGGGTAAAAGCAGCAAGGACAAGCGAGACTTGTACTACAGGTGAGTCAGGCTGTTCACTATTAGAGAATTCTATTGACTAACTCCCTCCCAGAAAGGCCAAAGAGGAAGGATGGAGGGCCAGATCCGCGTTCAAACTACTCCAGTTGAACGATCAGTTCCAACTCTTCAAAGGCGTCAGAAGGGTCGTTGATTTGTGTGCTGCTCCCGGCTCGTGGTCGCAGGTGCTGTCACGTGAACTTTATGAGAACAGCACCGATAGCAGCACGACCCCGCCAAAGATTGTTGCTGTGGATTTACAACCAATGGCACCAATCAACGGTGTCACCACCTTGCAGGCCGATATAACGCATCCAAAGACTTTTAATAAGATCTTGGAAATCTTTGGTGGTGAGCCTGCAGATTTCGTATGCAGTGATGGTGCCCCTGATGTGACAGGATTACATGATTTGGACGAATATATTCAAGCACAGTTGATTCTTGCAGCTTTACAACTAACAACTTGTCTCTTGAGACCAGGTGGTACGTTTGTCGCTAAGATCTTCAGAGGGAGGGATATCGATTTGATGTATAGTCAATTGGGTCATTTGTTTGAAAAAGTCATTTGTGCAAAACCAAGATCTTCAAGAGGGACTTCATTGGAGGCGTTTATCGTATGTCTTGGTTATAAACCAAGTAAGACATGGAAACCTGAATTGGGACTCAACACATCAACGGAGGAATTCTTCAAAGGTGCAGAGATTGGAAGATATGAATTGAAAGATGATTTAGAATACATTGAAGAGAAGAGAAACATTGCACCATTTATTGCGTGTGGAGATTTATCAAGTTATGATTCAGATGCAACTTATACCCTGGAATCAGACGTGAGTAGAATAAGTCTGGATCCAGTTCAAGGACCTACTGCACCTCCGTATAAGAAAGCATTGGAGTTGAAAAGAAAAGGGGAGATTAGAAGATAGATGTGTGTATTGCTATTTGCTTTTTATGTTCTGTTTATGTTTTTATGCATCCGTTGTTGCTTTTAATTTAGCCTTTTGTAGTCTTATCGATGTAGTTGTTGTGTATATATCAGCTAATTTATCATTTATATCAATAGATTAGTTTTGTTGGTATGGGTATATTTTTTGAGACATGACTCAAATCTTCTCAACATTGACGACTCAGTTGTAGTTTCGATATAAGAGACGCTCATATATATTCATAGACATCATGTAAAAGACGGTGAAAGCTTTATTGAGCCATATCAACAATGAAAGGGGACTTTCATTTACCCGGGTTTTTCTCAAATCATTTACCCGAGATTGAAAATAGGTGAAATACTACCAAAAATATTAAAACAAATCTACAAAACTAAGAGTGAAAAACTCAGTTGTGTTCACTTTGGTAGTTACTCGCACTTACAACATATTAAATAGCTCAAATGACAAACCACCTACCGAAAAATGCCTGTGATTCTCTGATTAACTGGAAATATCCGCTGGTTTATTTTCTATTGTGGATTTTCAATATTCACAATAAAACTAGTCTTATAGACACCAAATTATAAAGCACAAGGCACAATCATAAGCAGAAATTTCCAGAAATTCCAAACCTAAAACTCCTCAGGCCTCAAACCTCCTCAAAACCTCAAAAAACTCCAATTTTATTTACCAAAAATCATATTTTTTGAAAGAATCACACTCCATAAAGACTTGAGGATTCCGGTTACGGCCATATCTAGCAGAAAACACCATTTCCCGTCCGATCAATTGTAGTTAAACTGCTAAGAGCTCGACTGAGTAGTACAGTGGGAGACCATGTGCGAAATTCGAGTGCTGTAATCTTTTTTTTTGTTTTATGTTCTCTTACTTTTTTATTATTGATGGTTTTTAGTTAGGGCTGGGACAGTTATTCAACTATTTTTTTTCTTGCCTAGAAGTCTTACTTTTAAGCTGCGAGTGTCTAACGATACACCAATTATCAGCCAGTTCTAACTACATCACATAAATGGGGTTTGATATAGCTATAGCTCCCAGTAAATCCAGAAGTTTTCAGATTCTGGAAAATTCATACCTTTTGATCTTGACCTGGGGATGGAAAAAACTAACTTGATGGTACTAAAACTGGCAATAATCAAGTCAAATTAACACTATTCAAAGCCTCAAATAAATTCCTTCATCACCTTCTAATCACCGTGCTATACTTCTTTTTTGACATCGATCCCAGCTTTCAATATAAATAGTAAGTGCCTGTTAAAAATTTTCAGGGTCTGAAATAGACGCATAGGTAGTCTTGTTTTCACCTCAAGTCAGAAGAAACTCTCGTGGAAATGGGAAGTCAACTGTGTCAATAACCACTAAAGTAAGTTACAGAAGCCCTTCACATTATCAGTAGTCTTTCAAGAGTACGATAATTCTCTGTAATCTTGTTTAAATCTCTATATCTATCCATGAAAATCAAGGTTTGTTGACTTTTGAACCCCGGAGTTCAAGGAGACGAATATCCAATAATTACAATGAAGATTCTACATACTCTATTCCGCTCCAAAGCCTGAACTCAGAGATCCCAGCATCAAATTTCTTCCACAACTGGCACCCTCACATCGGTAAAACCACAGAACTAAGATTAGCCGATTCATGCATGAGAACAATAGACATGTGACATTGTCCAATTTGGGAGGCCCACTCCGAGAGCCATAGTTGATGAGGGTACTATATAAAGGAAGGACCGGTTGCTATCAAATTGCACTATCAATTCACTATCATCCACTAAAATGACACAAGCTGCCCAATTCGAACAAGACAACGCCAAATACGTCGCTCAATTCACCAAAGGAGACCTCGCTTTACCACCAGCACGTAAAGTGGCCGTTGTGGTGTGCATGGATGCCCGTATTGACCCAGCAAAGGCTTTGGGACTTCAGGAAGGTGATGCTCATGTGATTAGAAACGCAGGTGGAAGGGCCTCTGATGCTTTACGTAGTGTCATTATCTCTCAAAGATTGTTGGGAACCAGAGAAATTGTGGTGATTCATCATACTGATTGTGGGATGCTGACGTTCAGGGACGAAGATTTGAGAGATCAAGTGTTCAATGAAACTGGAGAAAGTGTTGATCATATCGCATTTCTTCCATTCCATGATGTGGATAAGAGTGTTATTCAGGATGTGGAGTTTCTTAAAAAGAGTCCATTGGTGCTAGATGTGCCAATTACCGGGTACTCATATGATGTGAAAACCGGTAAGATCAACAAAGTGATTTGATTATAATTGAATTGAATCAATTGATGTGTTTATGTTTGTTATTATTGTGTTGTAGTAGTTATATCGTAACTAGCATCATAACACACAAATTCTACTTTGTAGGTTGATCAGTGGTAACGTTGTAACATTTTCTATATTGTACAGGAATTCGAAGCTTCATCTTAATCATAGATCCAATTTCAGAGATCAGTTTTAAGAGATCAGTTTTAAAGTGTGTGATTAACATAAATTATATAAAATAATGACCTTAAATCTATATTAAGCATATAAAAAATCATTAAACAGCTTGATGAAGCTCACAAATATCTGAATAGCGGCTTCGTGAAGGTCTTAATCAGCTCTGTAGCTCTGTAGCTCTAAATCTACTATTTCGGCTACAAAAGACCATCGCCTCACAACCAACAGACCAGGTGTTCAGGACCAACTAGTAGTAAGAAGCAATCACTAAAATCCGAGATAGTTTAGTGGTTAGAATCTCCGTTTGTCGTTAAGAATTCAATTCGAATTCGAAACATTCAACTCATGGTGGACCGGGGTTCGATTCCCCGTCTCGGAGTTTTATTTTTTTCGATTTTCTTTTCTCAATTTTTTTTTTTTTTTGATTTGAGATCGAAGATCAAACTGATGGATGGATGTGTCAGTATTTAGCGGATCTTTGGGAAGTTCAGGGATTATATTCAATCAACGCACATTCGGTTAGGTTAAGTATTGGCTGTGGCACTGTACCCTAAAAATGAGATGATTTATTGACACTTTGGTATCTCTCCTATTGCTTACCGTGGTTGATAGTGGCATGTAAACGTTAAGATTAAGTTGCGATAAGATGAGATTTTGATATCAAATTGAAATGAGGTATTTTCTCATAACCATCGCCACAGACTCATAACCACCAAGAAACTTACCGTAAAGGAAAATTGCCTAAAGGGGCGAAGATAGTGTTTTCATTATAAGTGGAAGGTGGAGCCTGTTTGAACTCAAAAATTGAAATCTCCAAAACATTGAATCAATCTCCCTAAAGATTACAGCTTGTGTATTACCGATATCGGATTGCGGGGACTGATTCATCGTACAGCCATCATAAACTCTCTTTTTATAACCTATTGAGCTGAATGTAAACCCTTGATCTCATCTACTGATATTGTAAAATTGTTGCTGGTATCATGCTACACTTATGTCAACAGTGAGCCAAATCTATTATTAGAATTTAGGCTAATAGTTTAGGCCTATAACTAGAAATTAATGTAAATCAATCATCAAATTAAATGACTGGTATCTGATCGTATCAGACCAAGATGTATATTTGCTGTTTGAGCTTCCTAATGAACACCCCAGATACCCTGAATATCAAAAAAGATAAACAAGAAGTACCCAGATCAGTCTCAACCATCTAAAAATATAGAAGTCCATTTGATAATATCGTTTCAAACCTATGCTTTACTTCTTTTGGATTTTGAACATTGAGCAAGATATCCCCATGTGATGATACATCTGTAGATCTCGGTGTGACTTTATAAGAGCGGATGCATGTTTCCACACCTTTGAATCCTGAGTGCCTACCAAACCGATCAAGTGACGGAACTATGTGATAACGAATATCTCAGATCATGGTTAGTTCAGCCAGCTCTGATAATGTCAAAAATTAGATTGTTAAAGATTCGACTTATTATTTGCAGATGCAATCTATGCGTGAAACTTTGCTTAGAATTCGAGAAAGTAACGATCAGTATTGTATCTACGGAATGCAGCTAAAGCCTACTGAGCAATTGACCAACTTTATGACTACTACTATAAAATAAAATAATACCACGATATAATAGCAATACTTGGAATTTCTCAGCAACACCAATTCAGGTCTCAAGTCGCGACGTTTCCTTGGCTGGAGAAACTAGAAGGTGCAAGAGCGAGCGAATCCCAGTCAGGGGTCCACTTTCTGCACCAGTGACTAAAAAATGGACACATCAATCAATCAATTCTAAAACAAACCAAAAACAACCACCGATAAGCCAGCTGAGTCAGACCCCCCGAGTCTAGTCCCTAGACCTCAAAATCCTTCACAAGTATTTCCCCTTCCATTTCTCTGTTTTCTTTTTTGTAACTCCAATCCGCTCTTTTCAACCTCCGATAAACGGCTCGTTTAGATCTCCCGAATCGGGCAATCAGAACGATAAAGCGAGCGGATATCAAACATACCTTTAATTTTTCTAACATTGGCCCAAAAAAGCCCAATGTTATCACACCGATAAGGCAGGGCTCCCGTACGTATATAAACCAGTAGCGATGCTCCCCGAGTCTGTGAATGGGTTCGAACTCCAATCCACATCAAACATGTCCTCGAACAGTGACTTGGAAAAAGCTAGTCCTGATATCTCAGTTAAAAATGCAGAGAATGCCAGTCTTCCAGAAATAACATCTATTGTTTCTGGTAATGTTGAGAATGTTGATAATTTATATGCTGTTTTATCCAACGAGGGGAAGAAGATCCATCTTTCTGAGAAAGTGGATGATGCTATGGCGTTAGCTGATGAAGCTGTTGAAGTTGGATATGATGCTGTTGCTGACAAGAAATTGATCAGAAAGATTGATTTGATGTTGATCCCATTTCTCTCATTCATCTATTGTTTGCAATACATGGACAAGATCACTGTTAGTTTTGGTGCCATTATGGGGTTAAGAGATGCTTATGATATGAAAGGTACCATGTACAGTTGGTTAGGTTCTTCTTTTTATTTGGGTTATTTGGCTTTTGTTTTCTTTACATCTGCTGCAGTTCAAAGATTTCCACCTGCAAAGACTTGTGCAGCTTTCATCATTGTTTGGGGGATCGTTAATACTGTGAACTTCACTGCCCATAACTACGCTGCTTTCCTTGCCTGTAGAATCATCTTGGGTGCTTTGGAATCAGTTGTCACTCCAACAATGATCATCATCACTTCCCAATGGTGGAGACGTGAAGAACAGTTCTTGAGAACTTGTATCTGGTTCAGTTCCACTTCCATTGGTTCTTTGCTTGGTTATGCCATTGCTATTGGTATTTGGCAAAACAGGGACAGTTACTCCATTGCTGGTTGGAAAGTCACTTTCTTAGTGAATGGGTTGATGACTGTTGTCTTTGGTATTGCTTTCTTCTTCTACGTTCCAGACTCTCCAGCAAGTGCATGGTTCTTGAACAAGAAAGAAAAATTACAAGTTGTTCTAAGAATCAGAGCCAATAACCAGGGTTTTGGTACCAAACAGTTCAAGATGTATCAAGTCAAAGAATGTTTAACTGATTATCGTGTTTGGTTAATTTTCTTATTCGGTATTGCAGACGAAGTTCCAAATGGTGGTATTTCCAATTTCTCATCCATTTTAATTAAAGATTTAGGATATGACACTCGTCAATCCTTAATCTTGAATCTTCCATTAGGTGCCGTTGGTTTCTGTGGTTGTTCAATTCTTGCCTCTTTATACTCACTTGGTTTAATCAAACATAGAACTCCAGTCGGGATGATCGCATTGGCAATTGCTATCACTGGTGTTTGTCTCCTTGCTTTCCTTCCTTCTGAAAACACAAGAGGTAAATTAGCTGGTCTTTACATCATGCAAGTTTCACCATTGGCAATGATCACCTGTTTGTCAATGTACAGTTCCAATGTTGCAGGTCATACCAAAAAAGTGTTGGGTAATGCCATTTATTTGGTTGGATACTGTGCTGGTAACGTTATTGGACCTCAAACATTCAGAGCAAATCAAGCTCCAGAATACAGAGGTGCCAAAGTTGCCATGTTGATTTGTTACTGTATTTCAATCTCCATTCTTGGATTCTTGTACTTTGATTACTCTTGGGATAATAAGAGAAGAGAAAAAGCTGCTTTGGAACGTGGTGGTGATAAATTTGTTAAGAATCAAGAGTTTGCTGATTTGACAGATAGGGAAAATCCACAGTTTAGATACACTTTGTGAGTGTTTTGTTGTTGCTGTGCGACAATGTTTAGAGGTACTTTTATATTCTACAATTATATACGTTATTTTGATATTCTAGATGAGTTGTAGTGAGTTCTGTGGTTGATTGAAGGGGCCGTACATTCACTTGGACGTTAGTTGTGCTCAGATAAAGAATCTATACTACTATTATGCACTATAAAACCATGATTACAATCAATACTGTTTCAAACCGCCTATGGTAATACCCCTACAACTATTATCTTGTTTTATATCTTTATTAAATCTATCATATATGTAACTCAACTCTCACAACTTTGCAACAGAAGGCAAATATTCAAAAACGGTCTTAACATAAGCATGTTCCTTAGCCATTCTCTCCTTAGTGATATGATAAGCCTTTGGTGTGATTCCCTTTGTCTCACCAATCTTCAAACCCTGGGCAATACACACTGCAATTGCCTTACCTGCCATCAGGACCCTAGGCATCCCATGTTCATGAAATCCAGCACAGATGTATTGTCCTTTTTTGTCAATTGCATCCAATTCACCCACATATGGCAAATAATCATTTGTCATTGCAGTTATACCTGCCCAAATGTGTGAAATTTCAGTTTGCGTGTCTTTCCAAGTTGTGAATGTTGATTGCATATAGTTTTCAAATGCTTGTTTTTGACTATCTTGAACAAAAGTATCATCAGCAGTGTCTAAAAACTTGGAAATGCCTCTGTTTGGACGTATGGTTGCCCTCTCGTCAAACCCACCAACAATAACTGTCCCGTCCATTCTGTTGATTAAATACTGACTGTCTGGACGTGCTGTGAAGATCCCGTAGTTGTTGGTCAAATGTGGAACGGTACTTGGATCTTTAGGAGCGATACTGCAACAGGTACCTTTTTGAGGAATGATAATGTCGCTGAATTCAGTTAATAAGCCCTTGGTGAAAGCATTGGTACAATAGACGACTTTTTTAGCGATTGTTGAACCTCTTGGTGTGATGACTTCCCATTTACCATTCGAAGTCTTGATGACATCGGTGACACAAGTGTTTGTTTGAATATTTAAAAAATCACCTTTAGAACATAAGATCTTTAATAAACTAGTCATTAATTTCCATGGCCAACAAGTTGCAGCAGGATATGAGAATGCGATATCGGTTTTAGCATTCTTGGAAATAATTCTTGCATCTTCACCATATTTGATTTGGAATTGTTTCTTTAACTCATCTTTGACGAATGGGTTAGCCAACATCTTTTGGGCAGCACTTAAATCAATGGCAATTCTTGGATCTTCACGATCTGGATACACATCCATTGCCCTAGTCAAGAAGAAATCACAATCAATCTTATTATCTTCCACAATCTTCTTAATGAACCAAACGTGATCATACTCAGAATTAACAATTTCGGCAACACCTTCTGCACTCCCTGTGATTTTCTCATATTTGTCATAGTTTCTATGACAGTATGGTTTAACATGACCACCGTTACGTCCAGTAGCACCAGAACAAACTGTTCTTGCTTCAAACATGGCGACTTTCAACGATGGATCCTGCTCGTACAAATGATACGCTGTCGAAGTTCCCGCGTAACCGGAACCGATGATCAAGACATCAACTTCTTGAGGCAATTCGGGAGTGGTTCTAATGGTTGAAAACTCATCACTGTCTTCAAGTTGTAACCAGAACGATTTAGTATAGTTTGGTTTAGGAAGGTATTCTTTTCTGTCTTTCTTTGGAATTCTGTCCATCGCTTTATGGTGTTGTTCTAACGGGAGCACATCAGCAATAATTAGAGGGCACACTTACGGACTTATATACTGCTGAATTCATTGATGGGCTCACTGATAGACCGTGAGTGAGAGTGTTCTCTAATCCGCGTAACGATGCCTTATTTGGGGGTTTTAAACGAGAGAGTCGCATCGCTCGCTCAGACATCCAAATCAGGAAACTATTCCGCGATAAGTGCATTTCAACCATCGATTCATTTTTAACAACACTTTCAAAGAGCCATCGTCCCACAATCCTCAGTCTACAGCAAGCACATACGCTCTGTTCTGTAGTGTGATTCACAGAGATAAACAGGAAAAAAACACATCAGATCATTGAAAACTTGGTACTTTTAAAGGCAGTCTCGCTAATATGTCCCAACAACAAGTTCAACCAGCTAAACGAAAATTCACTAAAACGAAGACAGGTTGCATGACGTGCAGAAAGAGAAGGATAAAGTGCGATGAAGGGAAACCAGAGTGTCACAACTGTTCGAGGAAATCGCTGGATTGTTACTATGCGACGACTTTCAAGACGACTTGTTATGACGGACTGGACAAAAACACAGGCAAGCCCGGTGTGAAAGTATTCACGACAAAGGGGCCCAATGGTGGTAAGACAATTCAGAAGAACAGTGCTAACAGAAATGGAGTGACTGTGAAGATGAGAGATCCAGAATTGGTGCACAGTCCCGTTGAGTCTCCAGATCAAGATCTATTGATGTCTGAAATGGTTCAACAAGTTGATCAAGTCCATAAAAATGCAGAAACGAGACTCCTGTCATTCGATCTTAACAATTTCGAATTCTCTGTTGATGATATTGAGATGTTTCATCAAATATTCCGTGATTGCACAAGCAAGATCCTGACTATCAGATCCATGCCTGACAAGAACCCATGGCTGACCATGATTTGGCCATTGGCCATGCACAACTCAGTCCTGATGGAAGCGTTGATTTCAATGATTATTTTCCACATATCAAGTGATCATACCCCAGAGTTGAAGAAAACAGGAAGTATTTGCTTCAAAAGATCAATCTCACACCTGGCTGAATGTCTCTCAGATTCAGCATATATGGAGCATAACAACATCGTCATTTTAATAACTTGCCTGGTGCTTGCTAAATGTGACGTTTGGTCCACAACGACATCCAGTGGGATCGCACATCTAAGAGGTGCTAAATCATGTTTGTTGAATCTGGTTAGACAGTATGACAATGGAAGGCCTCAGGATAACCAAGAAGAGATTGAATTGTTTGTGTTTGGATACAGAACCTTTATCTACATGAGCAACATGGCACGGACTAATTCATTCTCATTAACGGATTCAAGAAGTCCAGAAAGTGAAGAATTATACACTGATAACATTTTTGACAATCATATAATCAAACAAATGGAATCCAAATCGTTCTTATTCAATCCGATGGATTCGATATTAGGTTGTTTCCCCAAGATGATCATAACTGTTGGAAAAGTGGGCACCTTCATCAATCGTCATATTTCAAGCCAGTTGAAATGCAAATACACGATGATTTCACCAGCTTTACAATTGAAAAAGGAGTTGGAGACATGGGAACCAGATTTCAATTTCTTGAACATCAACATGAACACTGAGGAAGATCCATTATGTGATTTGGAATCGTGCGTTAAGTTGGCGAATTGTTACAGATACTCGGCAGCTTTATATTTACATCAAGCTGTTCCTGATATCCCATCCAGGAAATGCGAATATTTCGTTAAACAGATCATCAATCTACTGAAATCGATCCCTATCAATTCCAAACTTCACTTGATAAGCATCTCACCTCTGTTTTACGCTGCTTGTGAGGCCAATGATAAAGATGACAGAATTTGGTTATTGAAAAGATGGGAATTTTTAAGAGAAATAATGAAATCGGATAATATCAAAAGGATAGAAGAGATCGTGAGGGAATGCTGGAGAAGAAGAGATTCACTCAAGTTGTATAATCCACATTTGAGAAACAATGGTGTGGATTTCTCATTTGAATCTGTTCCAGAAGAAGGAAACATCAGAAGTGTGACACATTGGACCTCGGTGATGGACGATTTTGGATGGGAGGTGATGAAATGTTGAATTGAGTATGAATGAAGAGAGTAGTATAGATGAATTATGAGACACGAATAGAGACAAAGTGTAGACCACGCTCATGGTAATCATCTATAACTTGTCTCTGATTGGTCCAATATTCCAGGTATTTACAAAGCAAAAAAAAGGGCAAAAACAACCAAACGAAGCAGACATGGCCAATAACACTCACCCTCTCTAAACACCCTCACAACACCCCGCAATTCCCACAAATTAAAGCAAAACATCTCTAGAAATAGGACCCTAAAAGGAAAGTATCACTTCCGACTACCCCCGGATCTCTCAGAAAAAGAAAAACGTCAACACTTAAACAAAACATCAACAATTATTTAAAATCATTCTCACCAAACTGCTTCTCACTCAAATGCTGATGAAACCGGAACTCCTGCTGCTCGCTGCCTCTATGGCCCTCACTGCTGCTGACTCAGCCACCCCAGTTGACGAACTCGACCTCCATCTCCCTGCTTCCAAGCCACATGCGGTCGTCATTGATGCCATCGAGCTGAGATCAAAGAGAGACAGTCCCGCAGAGATCGAGATCGCAGACAAGGACACGTTGCCCGTCGAAGACCTCGCTGGTGCCAAACCGTCAGCCGGGTCCGCATACATGTCCAGCTCTGCACTCAAAACAACAACCAGTACAACTACATCCAGTAAGGTTGACAAGATTGAAGTTGAAGAGGTTGAAGAAGGTGAAAAATCAGGCCAATCACCATTCCTTATGGCCATTTCCATGATCGCCATTTCTGAGATTGGTGACAAGACCTTCTTGATATCGGCATTAATGGCAATGCGCCATTCCAGAACCTTGGTGTTTTCTGCCTCATTTACATCTTTGGCATTCATGACTTTCCTTTCCGGTGTTGTTGGTCATGTCTTGCCTACACTAGTCTCACAACGTGTCACACAGTTCCTTGCCGCTATACTGTTTGTCGTCTTCGGTGTTAAATTGACCAAAGAAGGGTTGGAAATGTCTAAAGATTCAGGTGTTGAAGAAGAGTTGGCAGAAGTTGAGGATGAATTAACGATCAATGACAGGGCTCATGAAATGGAAAATTTAGAATCAGGTGGTAATGGTTCAAGAAATGGAGTGTATCAAAACAAACCAAAAAATTTCAAGAATCAACTCATTCAAATTGGAGAACAAGCACAAAAAATTGCATCTTTTTACATATCACCACTTTGGATCCAAGTGTTTGTCATGATTTTCCTTGGTGAATGGGGTGACAGATCTCAAATCGCTACGATTGCAATGGCTGCCGGTTCAGACTACTGGGCAGTCATCTGTGGTGCCGTTGTTGGTCATGGACTCTGTACATTTGCAGCAGTTGTCGGTGGGAAGATGTTGGCTTCTAGAATCAGTATGAGAACAGTCACTTTAGGTGGTGCGTTTGCATTCTTTGTGTTTTCAATCTTGTACTTTTATGATGCATACTATGGAACTTCTGAAGCTTGATTTAGAATAAAATGATACAAAAAGAAAAATAGAGATAAATAAAGATTAGGTGGAAGAAAAGGAAAAAGATATATAGAGGATACTTGGATAAGTCATTTAGAGGTGCTAGCTATTATTGGTGACTGGGTATCGGTAATCGTATATTATTATTTATAGAGGTGTTTTTTCGGTGTTTCCTCTAGTTTTTTGACGGACTACAGACTACGCTTGGACTAATGCCATAGGTTATTTAATCATCATCAGTAGTTCATTAAACAATATATAGCTCTAATCACACAGCAACTTCCTCATCATTGGCTGCTGCACTTCTCAAATTTCTTATTCTCTCCTTCACAATCGTCTTTATAACATCATCAGTCTTTTCTTGCAACACTTGTAACTCCTCCTCCAAATCACGCTGCATGTCCCATGCCAGACTCTTCGGCTTCACAAGCTCAGTCAAGGTCTTGCCCGAGTTGACACTCGCGTTGGCAATCTCTTTGTATTTCAAGAGATGCTCGTCCTGAAGTCTCTGCGTGAGTGCCTCCACTGTGACATGGCCGTCTTCTGAATCCGTCGTCGTTGGGGGCAGAGGGGACCCTTTGATCTTGCTGTGTGTTTCATGGTTAAAGTTCCTGCTCTTGAGAACGAATGGCTCTTGTTTCGCTTGTTTGGTGGTTGATGGTTTCTTTGGCTGAGGTTCGTCATTCTGTGTTGTTTCAATTGTGGTGGAGTCCTGTGTGTCCTGTTTTCTTTTGGATCGCAGGAGTGCGAGTCTCGCTTTTCTGTCGGCCGCCTGGTCTTGCAAACTGGACATCGTTTAGTGGAATTGAGTGTTTTGTTTATTGGTGATTTATTTAATTAAGTCTCATATTAAATTTTTCTGGACCTTAATTTTTTTTTCTTGAAAGCTTTGTTTGTTTGTTTTCTTGAACTTATCTCCTACTTCCACCCTGAGTCGAAATTTCAAAGTGTTGGGAAAGAAATATGGTTGGTATGGTTGGGATCAGTGGAAAATTTGTAGAAAATAATGTATGAGGCACATAGGCTGTTTACACACAATTTTATGGAATTATTTCTATTTTCAGTGAATTTAATGATCTTGATCTTAAGGACTTGCATGCATATAAATACTATTCTTTATAAATTATATAACATTCAGTCTTGATATCAGTCGGTATCAATAATCAGTTAGTCCTGTTGCTTGTTGGTTCATACATGAGAGTAATGGACTAATTCTACTTTAAGCTTCCACCTACACTTAAACTAAATAACAATTGAGTATAAACAATTCGATACTCATACATTAACTAAATGATCTTAATTAAGTTTTCTTTCTCATTTTTCATAACCTCATTAACAATCTCCCTAATCTTCTTCCTCTTCTTCTATAATGCAATCACTTCATTTCAAATTCTTGATGAAATTATCAAGATTATACTCTTCTTCATACTGTGCTTCATCCCATAATTCACCCAATTCTCCAACTGCTTCACCGGCTTTACCTGTCAATCCAGACTCATTAACCACATCTGAATTCTTTCCTGTACCATTCTCACCATTTTCGACATCATTGATCTCTTGTTGTCCTTGTTGTTCAACATCAAACAAATCCAATAATTGATTCGTGTCCATTGATGATAATCCAGAATTTTGTTGAGAAACGACAGTCGATGCAATATTTATCTTGAATTTTTGTAATCCCATAATTTTCTCCTCCAAGGTATCCTTTGTGATCAATCTATAAACATTAACAACTTTTTTTTGTCCAATTCTATGTGCTCTATCCATAGCTTGTAAATCATTCATTGGATTCCAATCATGTTCGACAAAGATCACAGTATCAGCACCAGTTAAGTTCAAACCTAACCCACCAACTTTGGTAGTCAATAACAAGACATCAATAGATGGATCTTGATTGAATTTTTGAACAATCTTTTGACGATCTCTTGGATCAGTACCACCGTCTAATCTCATATACGTGACTGATGGTAAATGCTTCTTGAACAAATCTTGTTCAACCATATCTAACATATCTTTCAATTGACAAAAGATCAAGACACGATGTTGTGCAATAACATCATTTGATAAATCAGTTATTGATTTCTTGGTTTTCTTTTCAACATCCTGGGTACCAATCCCACATTCTAATAACAATGTTTTCAAAGCTAATAATTTTGGTGAATGTTTAATATCATCTAAAGTTTGTCCAGTTTGGGTTAAATATTTTTGAACTTCATTATATTGAGGATGTTCAGGATTTAAAACCAATTTTGGATGATTTGTTAATTTTTTCATATAATTCAATATTTTAAAAATATGATTCTTTCCTTCTTGACTTTCAATCTCTGCAGGATTTTGAATCTCTTTAGTGACAATATCTTTTTGCTTCTTGGCAAAATCATTATAAAGTTGTTTTTGTAAATCTCCCAATTGACAATAATAATCTTGAATGATCTTTGGTGGTAAATCAGACAAAACTTCTTCTTTCAAACGACGCAACATGAATGGTAAAACCTGTTTATGCAAAGCTTCTAATGCCAATGCACCTGCTTCTTGTTCCTTTGACGAGGTTTTAGAATTTCTTGAAGCTGCAATTGGTTTGGCAAATTTTTCTTGGAATGATTTTTCAGAACCTAAGAATCCAGGCATTAAGAAATCAAATAATGACCATAATTCTAAAACGTTATTTTGAATAGGTGTACCTGATAATACTAATCTATGATTTGATCTTATTCTCTTGACTGATTTAGTCAATTTAGAATTAGAATTCTTAATAATATGACCTTCATCCAAAACACAATAGTTATAATCTCTGCTTGATAAAAATTCAATATCATTACGAACAACATCATAACTCGTGACAATAATGTTCAAATCATCCATTTGATTTCTTAAAGTTTGTCTTATAGATGGACCACCACTATAAACACCAACTTTTAAAAATGGAGCGAAATTATTAATTTCAACTTCCCAATGTCCCAATAATGAAGGTGGACAAATGATTAATGATGGTAATGGTCTCGTCTCAATAGAATGAGTTTTGGAATAATCTTCAGCACGTAAATGATGATCACTAGCAACAATACAGATCGTTTGTAAAGTCTTACCTAAGCCCATATCATCACAAAGAATACCATGTAAATGATACTTATTCAAAAATGCTAACCAATTAACACCTTCTTGTTGATATTTTCTTAATGTGGCTTTGATTGCAACTGGAAGTTCAAAAGGTTTGGATTTGGAAGGATCCATCATTTGTGAAATAAAATCACGTTCTTTTTCTTTACCTTCTAATAAATCTTGTGGTATATCAACAGGATCAGGAATACCAGCTTCCAAAGGAACCAATTTAATAATAGATGCAAACGTTGTAGTGGCCAATATTCTAACATCCTTATCAAAATCACTCATTCTACCCAAGACAGGAACAATCAAAAAGATAACATATGGTAAAATTTCAACCTCCATAGTGTTTGACAAGTGAAAAATCGCTTCAATACCACCTTGTCTATCTTTAACATCACCAGCGTTATTCACTAATGTTAAGACATTTCTAATGATGAATGGCATTACTTTAGATGGTGTGATTTTCGCTAAAGATGCTAATGTCTTGGATGCAGAATATCTGAAAACGGAGTATGGAGAAGTCAAACATGTTGAAATAGATGGCAAGACTTTTAAAATTTCATCATGAAGTTCAGGATTGAATTTAGTACTTAATGCTCTTAAGATTCCTAAACTATCAATGATTTCTTGACCTTTAACATCATCAACTTCATCCAAACTTCCGGTGATCTCCAATAATGGGTTGAAAATGATGTTTTTCAATTGTGTGATCTTGACAAAAACTTCTTGTTGGAAAATCGTCAATAAATTCTCCAATGCGAATTTAGCACCTCTTCTCTTAATTTTAGCTTCATGTAACGAATCTTCATAAGCTTGTAAATCAACAATATCATCCTCTTGTTTTAATGACAAGATTTCTGATTTTAATTCTTTATTGGATATGAATTCAGGAACTTCAGAAGTATCAACACATAAAAATCCGCAAAGATTTTTAACAACTTTATCAGAGACATTTGTCTTGTTTGAATCAATCAATTTCTTGATCAAATCAGCAATGGCAAAAGCTGATCTTTTTTGTAAATCCTCTAATTCTTCAGACTTGACACTTCCCATCAATGAACGAATAAAAGAGTTTAATTTTTTTGGTAAATCAGACAAAACGATAGCAGCGGCTGCATAGTTTGCCAAGATGGCATTCGTTCTTTGACTTTTCAAATCCATTGCCTCTTTTAAAATCTTGGTAGCTCTTGCCCTTGTGTCATTCAACCCTTTCATTGCAGACATCTTATTGACTGGAGTCAAAAGTTTGTACAATTTATCATAAGTTTCATTAACGACAAGATTTGCAGTTTCTAAACTGAATGCACCAGGACCTGCATCATCTTCACCTTGCACAACGATGGCCAAATCTGGGATTTTACTGTTTGATAAATTACCTTGCTCCGTGAAGACTCTGAACAGGGAATGACATTGAGTTCTGACAGCTTTCAAAGTTGGGACCAATTCTTTGAAATATGGTAATGATGAAGGATCATTCAATGTGTTTAGCAAAATCTCATAGAATGCATCAACGGCAACCGAAGGAGGTTTCAAATCTCTTGATAATAATGCAGAACAATACTCTTTAATGACGATGGATGTGAGTAATCTTGGAGTCGAGTAAGATGAATTCAAATAATTTTTTAATACTTGAAACAACCTCACCAGAGTTTCTTCTTTCAAATATGATAAGATTTTACCAATGGCAACAGATGATGATATTCTAGTTCTGTAAAAAACATCAACCCCAAGTAATGTTATATCACCAATAATCATTGGACCATCAATATTGATTCTATGTTCTTCCACCACAGGGATAGAAACAGGAACTTCTTTCAAAGTTTTACGTTTTCTTCCACGTTTACCAACAGTTGCAGCGGTGTTATTACTGTTCATGTCATTAGATTCAAACCCATCAAACCCGTCTATATTAGATGATGAATTGAGCGGTGGTGGTGGTGGTGGTGAAATGGAACTAGTTTCTGATTTGATGCTGTAAGTGGATGGTGTCAATAAATAATTGGTGTTCATGCGGAAGTTGTACCTGGAGACACCGATTGGGGTCATTAATAAGTGAATCATTGGTTCGAAATCTGAATTTAGGATAGAATCCACTTTTCCAACATGTTGTTCATTTTTGGAAGTTTCTTCTAAAAGTCTGCTAAATACCAATTCTGATAATTCTAAAACTTGAGGATTTTGCTCAAGTAGTAAATTTTGATAAATGAAACGATATGCAGCTGAATCTATCCAATTTTTAGAAAATTCATCTTTAATTGACAAGAATGCCAACAGGGTATTTAAAACAGATTTTCTAACATTTGTGATTGAATGTCTTAGGAATGGGTATAGTTTAGGAACCAAATTCTTGAAAGAATTTTCTTCATCATCTAATGCTTGTTGTTTAATTATATCCAAAACTTCAGGATGTATGCATAATTTGGATAATAAATCCATAACTGACCCAATGGAAGCACTTAAATCATCTTTCAACTTGGTTAAGCATTCCCATAATGTGGTGATTATAGTTCCAATGGTATTTTTTTTGAGATTGATGAATTCATCAGTAATTGGGGTTAAAGTGGCGGCAGCAACTGCTTGAACATCATCATCGGATTCTTTTAACCCATGTAAAACCATCTTTAGAACATCATCCAATAACTCTGGTCTTGACGATAAAATATCTGTACGAACACTGACGAAATACCTTAGACCTAACATACCACCATGACTTGCTTCCCAACAAGGCAAACTATTCTTATCCAATTTGATGTTTTGTTGTAGGACTAAATCATCCAAACATTGAAACACTTTAACAACCAAATCATCATCAAGATGTTTTAATAATGCAGCTAAAGTTTGAGCAGCAGATTCACGAACTGGTGCAACAACGGTATCATAGACATAATCACCAAATCTATCAAGAGCAAACAAAGATAACAATCTATATGCTAAATCTTCAAGAGTTCTTCTGTTTTTTTGATTGTTTTCTTCTAAGGATTTACCCTTGACTCTACCTGCACCAGAACCTTGCTTCTTCATTAATTCTCTTAAACCCAAGACGGCACCATGTCTGATTTCCCATTTTTCTGCAAATAAATCATTGATCAAAAGTTCATAAACACCTTGAAATGGCCATACCAAACCAGAAACTTTAGAATGTTCAGATAAGATTTCTGGAATTTCTGGCATTTTAGATTCAATAACAATTTTGTTACCACCTGATTGATCAGTGATATCAATATCTAAACTTTTTGGAGTTTGTGATGAATTATTATCTAAATCAATTTCTGAATTTTGTACTAATTTTCTAGAAACTGAACTTTGTGAAACGTCAATTGGTTGAGATTTTGCTGGTCCATTTTTGGCTGTTCTCTTGGCTTTTCTCTTGGCCATTGCTTTCAATCTTGCATTAGAAACGGAATTCTTGTCATCTTCAGAAGGTGGAGGTGGTGATTCAGATTTAATCACTTCGGATTTAATAATTTCAGACTTGATTTCATCTCTGGGTATGAGACTATTGGTATCGTTCAATTTAGCCTTTTTAACATCTATAGAAGAGACAACAACATCATTATCAGCACACGACAAAAGTTTCTTGCCCGATGATAACAATTCATCAAGATTCCAATTATCCAATGATAAAAATTCTTGTTCTTCAAGATCTATTTTAATATCTTCATCTTCCAACTTCACCTCTCTTTTAACTTCTTCAACTTTGACTTCATCTTGCAAATCATTGGGATTCCATAATTCGGCATGACCCACAACACCACCTAAAGCTCTAGCGGCACTTGTTCTTGTCTCCCACTTATTAGATCTCAAATATGGATACACTCTCGATATCAAATTGAGTATCTCTTCAGGATGTGCTTTAGCAACGTCACTCAACTGGTCGGCAGCGGTGTTTCGGATGAATGCGGTCGAACCGGTGTCCAACAGGACAACCAATCGCTCCAGCCTTGACATGATTTCCCTCTTGAATGCGTAAAATTCAACACCAGTGTTGCTCTAATTGAATATTGACTGTGTGCGTGTGTGTGTATTATGTAATATCAGGCTTGTGCTGAGTCAGCTACACGTGACTTATGGTACGGGGCACAATCATCTCTAGTATTTCTTTATTTTTTTTTTCGTTTTGTTTTGGGAATTTTTTTTTTAAAAGAAAAAAGTGCCTCGTTTTATACAAAAAAGTTTTTGCCCAAAACGCGGGCGGAAAGCAAAAAAAAAAAAAAAAAAAAAAATTGAACTGGCTGTTTTAAATAAGGGAGAAATTGGTGTTAATAATCGAGTGAATTTAGTGAGAAGAGGGCGGGAAATTGCGGATTTTATTGCGGGAGAAAGTGATCACTGGAGCATGGGGTGGGAGAGGACTGCTCAGTAATGTGTAGAACAGAGTGCAAACACCAGCGTAAATCTGGAGCACTGTCTCACACTCACCTCCAGCTGCCCAATTTTTGGGATTTTGTTTTGATTTCGAAATTCCATACAAAATTAACTAGACGTGTAAATTCGCTTTAAAAGAGACACCTGTAAATTTCCACGATAAAAAACGCTCTCTCTACACTCTCTACACTCTCTAGACATCAATTTCCCACCAACATCCCCACCAAAACACCACCCAAAACAGCCCTGATCTTAGCTTCTGTTTTACCCCTTTAATTCTCTCTGATCCGAAACATCTCGGAATGGTGTACGGATGTCACGCACAAAGGGCGCCAATCCCTTGCGTATATTAGAGTACAGATATACTCACAATTACCCAGGAAATCTTCGCGAAACGACTCAATTTTTTTTTTTTTTAAAATCATTTATAAAAAAAGTGAAAAATTTCAGCTCTCTTCTTTTTTACTTTTTCAGTATCACTAATTATCAGTCAAAATGCCACGTATGTTTGGATTCTTTTTTACTTACTTGCTAATGATGGCATTCATTCTTTGATTCTTTGGAGTCGAAAGCTTTGTTTGTCGTCTAGAGGAAATTCGGGCCCTCTTTAAGTTTTTTTAAACTCCTTTCCATTCCCTCAGTACCAATTTGTTATTATTGGAGAGGGGGGTTGGAAAGTGATGTTTTCATGATTGGATTTAAGACTGGATACGCACCAAAAGACTGCACTTTGAATTCCGACACTTCAGTGTGGTCTGTATCCCTGGTTTTTTTCCTTTCTATTGGATGTGATGAAAAAATCCTTTGACTGTTTTGTGATTTTGCCCTTTTTGGGCAGAGTCTATTACTTTTGACTCAGTGTTGTATCTAGGTAAATCCTGGTACTAGCAAACATCTGGTTCTCTGTCGTTTTGTGATTTTCATCTTTTGGATCTTTTGACAGTGGTCAATCTGATTCTACATTCAATTTGGATGTTCGCATCCCGTTAAAAAAACTTGAAGAGATTAAAAAAACCCTGTAAATTTCCTCGTAGAGCTTGTAATCAAAAACCCACCTTCGATCTCAAAATTTTCAAAAAACTAACTCTCTTTAAAGGTGCCCCAAGAGCCTACTCTAAGACTTACTCTGTTCCAAAACGTCCATACGAATCTGCTCGTTTAGATGCTGAATTAAAACTTGCTGGTGAATTTGGTTTAAAAAACAAGCGTGAAATTTACAGAATTAACTTACAATTGTCTAAAATTAGAAGAGCTGCTCGTGACTTGTTAACTCGTGATGAAAAAGATCCAAAAAGATTATTTGAAGGTAATGCTTTAATTAGAAGATTAGTTAGATCTGGTATTTTGTCTGAAGACAAGAAAAAATTAGATTACGTTTTAGCTTTAAGACCAGAAGATTTCTTGGAAAGAAGATTACAAACCCAAGTTTACAAATTAGGTTTAGCTAGATCTATCCACCACGCTAGAGTCTTGATCTCTCAAAGACACATTGCTGTTGGTAAACAAGTTGTCAACATTCCATCTTTTGTTGTCAGATTAGACTCCCAAAAACACATTGACTTTGCTAAGACTTCTCCATTCGGTGGTGCTAGACCAGGTAGAGTTGCCAGAAAATCTCAAGCCAGTAAAGGTGAAGCCGCTGCTGAAGACGAAGAATAAATTCATTCAAATTAATTAATACCTTTTTGTTTGTTTTTGTTTGCGTTTGAGTGGGATGTGAGAGTTTACAATTGTTATAGTGTATGATTGTCTGCCTTTCTTTTGTTCATATATTTGAAGGCTTTTTTTTTATGCATATTTTTTTGTTGTATTCTTGTTTAAAAGATGACTGCCAAGTGTAGTTTTTTATGTATATTAATGGGTTACGGATTTTATTGTTAGTTTTATTGTAGTGGCTTTAAAGCGATGGCAATATATAACAATAAAGAGTAGCTCACATAGGTTTTCATCTGGTTGATTTCTCGAAAAAAAAAAAAATAAAAAATCTGCCATTTCATATGGTGATCAATTAAAATGTGTCAATTAATTCAAACTAAAAACACCACCAAATTACTAGTAAATCTACATCCCAACAAGCTAGAACTATATACAAGCATGAATATAAACAGAGAACTATAAAAAATAACACATAACAAATCATGACAACAGAGAACTATAAAAAATAACACATAACAAATCATGACAACACTTTAATAACCAATTCCCAAGTTCCAAACATAATGATTGAATTAGGAACAGTTCTTAACAAATGTGGAGTTAATCCACCATACAAGGCACCAAATCCTTCTTCTTTAACAACCAATCTAAAACATTGCACTAATCCTGTATATTTTGGATTTTTGCCATCTGTTGGAACTTGTCTTAATCTAGTTCTTATAACTTCATGAGGATATGTTATTAAACTTGCCATGAATTTAGCAAGACCTGCAGAACCTGATCTTTGAGCCCATTCCAAGAATGAATCAATGCTTGTACGCTCTATACCTTTTTTCTCCCTGATTGCTGCTTTTTCACTAATGGCACGTTTCATTTGTTCATAAAGAACCCATTGTAATGTACTTTCCAATGAGCCTAAATAACTTGCACCAAGACCTTTATAAAGACCTTTAACACCTTCATTTTGCAAGATGGATTTAACACAATCTATTGAATTTTTGTACTGTTTACTAGCTTTTTGATCTAATTGTAATCTGGTTTTAATCATCCAAATTGGATTAGTTGCCGTTGAGGTGGCAATACCTGCCATGAATGCACTTATTAAATGAACCCATGTTTCTTCTTTACCATTGTTGAAATTCTTGGATATCACATCTTTGGAAAATCCATAAGTGAAGAAATTTATACTTCTTGCTGGGATAACACCAACTAAATTTGGTCCAAGACCTTTAAAAAGAGCTCTAAATCCTTCATTTTTCCTCACACTGTTAATTATGCCAAAAGTTTCTTTGAAATGTGTAAAACCTTGATTTAAAATCCCCAATGGTTTAAAACCAGTGGAATTGACAACTGAGGAATTATACATGTTTTTATAAACATCACTTTGTAATCTTGTCTTAACAACGTCAAATGGGGAAGTACAAACGGCACCAGCCATACCACCAATCCCACCAGCAACGAAATGAACCCATGGTTTGACATCTGGATGATTTTCAATTTTTTTGGAAGTTATTGAATTCGTTGCAGGTTTAGTGGTTGAAGATTTCTCATCTGATGAAAGGTATATGTTTGACTCTGATGCCTCTTTCTCAAGGTTTTCAAGTCTGCCCATAGTCGTATCTCTATTTTGTTATGTTGATATCAAGGAAGATGTGTTTTGTGCAGTGTCTTTGAACTGTATCTATGCAAACTTTATCCAATTCTGGTAATGATTATTATCTGGTATGATTATTATCTGGTAATGATTATTATCTGGTAGTGAATACAATCTTATTGCAATCTCTCGTTCCAATTCCTTGAGGTGCCTCTGGTAGAATACTCCTCAGGTTCTGAACAATATGCTCTTTGAATCTGAAACACTTCTAAAGGGCAACGCAAGGTATAGATGTATCCGATAATTCTTTGCCTTTTAGAATAGATTGTGTAATGAAATCTCTCAACGAAACTTATCCTCTATAGTCTTTCTTCTTTCTGGACGTGAAAGCCTTTTCTATACACAGCTGCTGAATATCCTCCCCGCACAAATGAAAGCAAAGAAGGGGCCAAATATAATAAAAAACAACAAAATTTTTTAAATCAGTATTGAGCTCCAATATTTGTTTCACATTTTTTGCTGAAAAATTTAAATTTTCAAAAAATTTGCGATGAGCCAAAAAAAAAAAAAAATAATAATCACATAATCAATCCCGGATTTAACATCGGGTTTAGTGTCATGAAGAGCCATTGTACTGCGAGGAGAGACGGTGGACGTAAAAGGGTTACGGGAGTGGAGAGTACATAGTTGGGAGTGTGTGTCTATTGAAAACGGGGGGCGATTTGCCCGGTTGGAGGGGGTGTAATTATTAAATGTGGAGAGTAATGTGTCAGCAGATCATCACACTATTGATATTGAGCAGTGAAGACAGAAGTCTGGGAGTAGATAGTAAAGAGTAGATAGTAAAGAGTAGATAGGCCTCTCACGATAATGTAGAAGGCAGCGTCCCTTGGTAGATCAGCTTCAAGACGTCGTTGACACCCAGCACAGGCTGGACGAAGCCCATATTGACATCATCGCCATTTTCCACATCGGCTTTCACCACTGGCTCAGTCTCCACCACTGCGTCAAAGTCGTGCCTCGAGCGTTCGTCCTGGACGCTCTTGAGTGCCCACACTGTTAACTCTTCATCGTCGTTCTTGTTGAGTCCCGCACCCTTGTTGTACGCCCCTTCCGTGACTGCGTCCTCACCCTCCAGACCCTCCAGACCCTCAGCAGCACCGAGCACCAGGGCCTTGGACTCATTGATCCAGCTGTCGACTTCCGGCAGTCTCTTCTTTCTCAGCAGCGTGGTGAGCAGTCCCTCCTGCTCAGTCGTGGGGAACTCGCTCATGGGGAACACCGTCGTCTGGTCCAGAATCTCGCTGTAGTTGAGCAGCGTCGAGCTGAGCGCCGTGAGCTGTGTGAGGATGATGTTGAACTGGGACTGGAGGCTGATCCAGTGGGTCTGTGGTTGGGACTGGGATTGGGATTGGGCTTGGGATTGTTGAGACTGTTGCGACTGGGACTGGGGCGTGGAGGCCTGGAGTTCCGCGTGGAGTTTGTTGAGCGAGTGCGTGAGCTGGGCGAGACGCAGGCGCAGGGACTCGAGCGCCTCGACGGGCACGTTGGAGAAGTCCATTATGATAAGTAGTTGTTGTTTGTTATTAGTATTGTTATTGTTTTGTTGAAAAAAAAAAAAATCTTTGCAGCTGATCAAACAAAGAGAGGACAAAGAAATGACCGAGGAGGAGTCCCAGGAGCCCGTGAAGAGTCTCGTACAGTGGACCGCGGTGCTCACAGAACTGGAGGAGCAACTGCAGAAAAAAGCGCCTTCCCCAGAGGAGAAACAGGCGGTTTATCGCTCGTTCGACGAGTTCTTGTCTAGATGGCCACTGTTGTTTGGATACTGGAAGAAATACACCTCGATCACTTACCAGCTGGACGGCATTGAGAGGAGTTTGGCGGTGCTGAAGCGCGGGATCGATGTTTTCCCGCAGTGTCTGGAGTTGTGGGTCGATTACTTGGGGATCCTGGTGAGTCAAAGCTCTGGCAACAAGGAGTTGAAACTGGAAGGTGGTTCATTAGTTGATGATGATTTCATTCGTGGCGAGTTTGAGCGTGGTGTGCGGTTTGTCGGTGGTGTGTTCATGGGGCATGAAGTGTGGGAGAAGTACATCAGTTGGGAGGCGGCGATTGCGAAAGACAAGAAGAGTTTCAATGCGATGAATGTGTTATGGAGGGCTGTTCAAGTGCCTCTTTATCAGTATGCTAAACTGTATACGCAGTTTGATCAACAATGGAGGCTTTTACCTCTTGATGAGGTTGTTAAGATCACTGGGGTCCAAGGTGCAAGTGTTGATTCGTTAAAGCTACAGTTTGATGGTGTATTCCAACGTACACAAGTGATGGTTTCTGAAATTTGGCAATTTGAGAGTATAATTCAACAAAAATTCTTTAATGATTCTGATCCATCCAAGACTGAATTAGAAATATGGGAGAAATATCTAAATCATCAAATTGAAAAATATTTACATTCAATTGAACAAGATTTTCAAACAGTTGGAATTTTAGGATCTAAAGGACTTTATGAAAGTTTAGTAATTTCAACATTTGAACAATGTTTAATTCCAAATGCCAAAAATGAAAAAATATGGATCAAATACATCAATTTTTTAATCAATGAATCCCATCAACTTGATTTTAACCATATTGATCAAGTTTATTCACGTGCATGCAATATTTTCCTATCGCCAAATCAATATCGTTTAAGAATCCAATGGGCTCAATTCATTGAATATTTCTCAGAAGTGAAAGATGTGGATAAGATTCATGAGATATACATCTCCACTATCAGGGACAACCAAATGGCTTCTGAACCATGGATCCAATGCATCAAATTCATTGCACGTCAACATGATACAAGATTAGATAGTTTGGGGATATTGGAAGGTATTAGATATGGAGAATACAATGACGATGAAGGATCGGGATATTATCAACAAAGATTATGTGAATTAAAGAATAAAAAGACCCATTTAACGATAATGATGGAGATATTTAAGAATAGAGAGGATGATGAAATGACTTATCCGCAATCAGAACTGCAAGAATTTGAGGATGAGACTGAGGAATTTTTTCGTTCTATTCATGCTATTACTAAAAGTTATTATTTGCTAAAACAAATAACTTTATATTCTCGAAATGACCGAAAATTTGACTCTTCTCAAATTTCAGATTTCATGACTTTAGTCTTAGATTCAAGAATTCCATATTCTTTTAAAGAGTCTATATTTCAAGATTATCTTGAATTCCTTCAATTTAACCAGATGATCTTCAAAAAAAATTCAGATTGTTATGACTTGAGTTATGCATTTACTGGTAGAGGATTACAAGAAAAACTATATTCTTTGTTGACTTTTGACAGGATCTATGATATTTACCGTTCAAATGATGAATTACAAGATATTGGCTTGATCGAACTAAAAACTTCAATGGACATGCCATCAGCTCAAGACGTTGTGTATCCTGGTTACAACAACCATGAACCTCCAAAGATAACAAACGCCAACTCGGCCAAAATCGCCAGTGACACTAAGATTGCCGAGTTGCCCACATTCAAAGCCGTTGAGAAAGCCGGCAAGGCCGTTGAAGGTCTTCCTAATGAATAAAAACAGTGCATGTGCTCATAACCGTACAACTTTCTCGTTAATTCGTTAATTCGCGTATAAAACATCAATTCATCAAACAATCAACAATCAAACAATCAACAAAGTAATCATTACTTAGTGAAGCGATGGCCACCAACAAGGCGACGATCCCCGTGTCGCAGCAGGACAAGCTGTGGACGCAGATCGATGTGCTGGACGACGTGCGCAGCCTGCGCGAGCAGCTCTCCCTCGCGGCACACGACCGCAAGAGCAAATGGGACGAACTCAGAACGAAACAAACGAGACTCGTCGAGCTGATGAAGCAGCGCGAGAGCATCGGCTCCACGGACGCGTTCCAGGACATGAAGCCCGTCTTTGACGGCGTCGAGCACGAGCTCAGGGAGGTGAGTCAGCTGATGCGCAGGGACGGCCCGGCCTAGTGCCTCTCGCCTAGCCCGCCTAGACTCTAGGCGGGACGTCTGCCTAACGCTAGGCAGGGACAATCATCCCACGAGTTTTTTTTTTCATTTCTATTTCTAATCTACCCGGGAATTTTTAAACTGATGCTTTTTTTTTTTTTCTGCTCTCACGGAAATTTGTGTTGCGGATTTCCTTCTTCTCCTTTCAATTCTACACACCCAACACTTAATTCCACAAATGTCACTCACCCAATTGAGCTCCTACAAACGCCTGGCCGAACTCCACGCAGAGTTCGCCAAAAACATCAACATTGCTGCCGAATTCGACAAGGATTCCTCCCGTTTTGAAACTTATTCTAAAGAAATCACCACCCAAGATGGTGATTCTTTATTCTTTGATTTTTCCAAAAATTTATTCACTCCTCAAGTGTGGGATGCATTGATTGCTCTTGCCAAAGAGACCAAAGTCGAAGAGTTGAGAGATGCCATGTTTAAAGGTGATCATATCAATTTAACCGAAGACAGGGCAGTTTATCACGTTGCTTTGAGAAACATTTCTAAAAAAGCCATGTCTGTTGATGGTGTCAATGTCGAACCGGAAGTCTCTGGTGTCCTTAACCACATCAAAGAGTTCTCCACCCAGGTCAGATCTGGTGAATGGACCGGTTACACCGGTAAGAAGATCACCGATGTCGTTAATATCGGTATTGGTGGGTCCGATTTAGGTCCAGTTATGGTTACTGAAGCATTGAAACATTATGCCACTGATATTAAGGTTCATTTCGTTTCAAACATTGATGGTACTCATATTGCTGAAACTTTAAAACCTTTAAATCAAGAAACTACATTGTTTTTAATTGCTTCCAAAACTTTCACCACTGCAGAAACCATTACTAATGCTAATTCTGGTAAGAAATGGTTCTTAAGTAAAGCTTCTGAAGCCGATATTGCTAAACATTTCGTTGCATTGTCAACCAATGCTGAGGAAGTTGCTAAATTCGGTATCGATACTAAAAACATGTTTGGTTTTGAAAATTGGGTTGGTGGTAGATATTCAGTTTGGTCAGCAATTGGTACTTCAATTGCTCTTTATGTCGGTTATGAACATTTCGAAGCTTTTTTGAAAGGTGCTGAATCAATGGATCAACATTTCTTAAACACACCAATTGAAAACAATATTCCTATTCTTGGTGGGTTATTATCCGTTTGGTATAATAACTTCTTTGATGCCCAAACTCATTTAGTTGTTCCATTCGATCAATATTTACATCGTTTCCCTGCTTATTTACAACAATTATCAATGGAATCTAATGGTAAATCCGTCACCAGAGATTCTCAATTCACAAACTATCAAACCGGTTCAATCCTATTTGGTGAACCAGCAACCAATGCTCAACACTCATTCTTCCAATTGGTTCATCAAGGTACAAAAACAATCCCAGCTGATTTCATCATCGCTGCTCAGTCCCACAACCCAATCGAAGACAACTTACACCAACGTATGTTAGCCTCAAACTACTTTGCCCAATCCGAAGCCTTGTTCAAAGGGAAACCTGAAGCTGTCGTCAAAGCTGAAGGTGCCAGTGATGAGCTCACCCCACACAAGATCTTCAGTGGGAACCGTCCAACAACCTCCATCTTGGTCAAGAAGTTCACCCCGGGCACACTCGGTGCCTTGATTGTGTACTACGAGCACCTGACCTTCACCGAGGGTGCCGTCTGGAACATCAACTCGTTCGACCAATGGGGTGTCGAGCTGGGCAAAGTTTTGGCCAAAGTCATTGGCAAAGAATTGGAAGGCGACGAGAAAGTGGAGAGCCACGACGCCAGTACAAACGGTCTCATCAACAAGTTCAAGTCCTGGGCTTAAGTTTACGTTAATTGATTTTTGTTTTGATAGTGATAGTAATAGCAGTATATGATAGTGATAGTAATAGTAGTATATGATAGTGATAGTAATAGTAGTATATGATAGTGATAGTAATAGTAGTATATGATAGTGATAGTAATAGTAGTATATGATAGTGATAGTAATAGTAGTATATGATAGTGATAGTAATAGTAGTATATGATGGTAGTTCATGATAAGTAGTATATGATGGTAGTGATTGTAATTTCGCGTTTGGTGAAAAAAATTAAAAACGCGGTGTTGGGTATTATATTATATGTCAAGAGTTCACTTACAATCACTGGACAGTCTCGACAATAATGGCCTCTCCCTCACCGACACCAGAGCAGGAGTCGTATCTCACATGGAAGTCCAATACCCCGAAACTCTACACTTTCCTACACACCCACAACACGATCTGGCCCTCGTTGCAAGTACGATACATGTCTGATATTCAACATCAAGATGAACCCTTGGAGAACGACACGCTGAGGATCCTCTCCACAGTGCACTCCTCTGGACAGAAAGAATGGGATTTTGTCAGGATCGGCGAGTATTCAATGCCTGGGATCACACCAACTACAAAAGATTTGATTGATGATGTTCAGTATAATCAAACTTTAGAAGAATTCACAACAAGTTCGAAAAAAATCTCACCAAAGTATAAAACGTTACAAAACTTACGTGTTCCTGCCTCGTCTAACGATATCAACTTCATTGAACCCATGCCGCAAAATCCTGATTTGATAGCCTTGGGTTGTGGAAATGGATCTGCATACGTCATTGACAAGACAAAACATGCTTCAAATCTCGATGAATTGGATGAAAATGGTTCGTTTTACGACATTGAACTAATTGGTGCATCATTTGAACAAAAATTAGAATCAAGGGATACCAGTGTCGTTATTGATATTGATGATGCTCAAGACATGGTTAGTAAAGATGAAGAACTCCAACAATCATCAGAAATCACATCATTGGCATGGAATAGTTTAATCAAGGGACGGATGCTGACTTCCTCGTCATCAGGATTAATAAGCCTGTTTGACGTTGTCCAAGAATACACTTCGCAAACCATTCCTATCCAACCATTATTAACATTCAAATCCAAAGAAAGTTCAAGTTCAATCAGTGGGGTCAACATTGTGAAATGGGTAGAGACACATGATTCTTTGTTTCTTACCGGTTCTGAGGACAACACGATCCAATTATTTGACACGAGATCCAATCCATCGAAATCATCATCATCAATCCTGCCATTTCAAACATCCAACCCAAGTCATCATACCGATGGGATTAATTCACTAGCTACAACCATCCATAATCCACACATCATTGCATCAGGGGACGGTAACGGCACAATCAACATCTGGGACTTAAGAAACTTGAACAAAACACCAATAATAACCATGTCAGGAACACATGCCGGCTCAATAACAAGTTTGGAATTCAGTCCTCATCATCATGGAAGAATCTTGGCCAGTGGTTCGGAAGATTCATCAGTCAAAATCTATGATTTGGCAAAAGATGACAACAATCTGGAAATTTTCAAACATGGTGGGCATTTATGGGGTGTTAATGATTTGGCATGGGATGTTCATCATTCTGGAGTCGTTGCAAGTGTTGGAAATGATAATACTTTACAGATATGGAAGCCGGTGGTGCTGTGATAAACTTATCTAAACACCAATATACATAAAGCACACTGTCCAACAGCACTGTTGTAGAGCCATTTTTCAATGCCTTAATGTATATATCTATCTATCTATCTATCTATCCATCTATCTATCTAACTGTCTAATGGTTACGAGTTTTAATGGTTATGAGTGCATGTAAGTGCCGATTCGATTCAACGGTTACGAGCCATTCCACTCACGTGACACATAATCCGGGTAACACTCCCCTGTATTCTCCCAATCAAATTCTTCAATTTTTTTTCCACGAGAGCGAAAGCAGAAAAAAAAAAAAAAAATTAGAAAATCGACAAAAACAAGGAAACACCTTGAAATTTTTTTTTTGACTCTTGACACTCAGTCTCAATTCTCAACATCTACACACACACAATGAGTCTCAGTTTAGCTCAAAGAGCCGCTTTCTCCACCGTCAGAGCCTCCGCCTCACGTGCTGCCTTCCCATCCGCCATCCGTGCCCTTTCCACCCAGACCCCGGGCCAAACCCCTGAACAGGCAAAGGCCACTTCCATCATTGATTCTTTACCAGGTAACTCTGCATTGACCAAGACCGGGATCCTTGCCACTGCAACTGCTGCCTCCGTCTATGCCATTTCCAACGAACTTTACGTCTTGAATGAAGAATCCATCTTGTTGGGTACCTTTGCCGCATTTGTTGGTATTGTTGCCAAATACGTTTCTCCATTATATTCTCAATGGGCTGAAGACAGAACTAAACACGTTGCTGAAATTTTAAACTCTTCAAGAGTCAAACATGCAGAATCCGTCAAGGAAAGAATTGCTGCCGTTGGTGAATTAAAAGATGTTGTTGAAACAACTAAAGTTTTATTCGATATCAGTAAAGAAACCGTTGAATTGGAAGCTGCTAAATTCGAATTGAAACAAAAAGTCGACTTGGCTCATGAAGCTAAAGCCGTCTTGGACTCATGGGTTAGATATGAAGCTTCTGTGCGTCAATTGGAACAAGAACAATTGGTTTCAAGTGTTATTTCTAAAATTGAAAAAGAAATTGGTACTGCTAAATTCCAAGACAAAGTTTTGGTTGAATCAGTTGCTGAAATTGAAAAAATCTTTGCTGCTGCCAAATAGAAGAAATGATGATAGAAGGAGAAGAGTGTTATTTAGAGAAGAATGAGAAAAAAGAAAGAAAAATGAAAATTTAACTAAAACAAAATATTGATGTGAAACGATCAGTTATTTCTACAGATGTGTTTGTTGAATATCTGCGATATAATGCGGACACAATACATATATGGATTTATATTCATCTTAGTGTAAAACAGAGTTAAACAGACCTGGGTTGATTTTTCAGGAGTTTTGTTTGATACTACTGGTGAACCTAGCAGAGTTCTTAAATCTTGGTATGATGCCAGATATATCTCAGACCTGTCATCATTCATGATACGTAGTATTCCATCTGCTATCTTAAGTGGCCCTTCACCGTTAAATAAGTTAGGATAAGCTCTTGATAATGCTAATCTTCTAGCTT
>JAKTZZ010000047.1:0-61211 GCA_030579035.1 Gotozyma siamensis
CCATTCTTGAAATAAACCCTGTCCAGTGGGATTTTCCAGGCAGGACTCATAACCATACTCATAACTCATAACCACAAATCTGTACTCACCCTCACCAATTATTAGTTAGTACTGGTATTTACGCCAAATGTATTAAATGATCACAACTACCGAGTTAGCACTCACTCCCTTTAGATTCGTTAATAGAGTCCATTAAACCAACTAGTGATAAATTTTAGTAACAGGTCAATGGAAGTGTCTATACCGCGGGCTGGTCTCAGCGCCGACGGGACGCACACGGAGTACCAGGTGGAAGTGGCAGTGGGCGAGAGGAGGCACGTGCTGAAGAAACGGTACTCAGACTTTGTACAGTTGAAGCAGGAGCTGGAGACGATGTACTCGACGGGGATGCCGTACAAGTTCCCTGGCAAGTCCGTCTGGAGGAGCGTGAACGTGGAGAACAGGCGACACGACTTGGAGAAGTTCTTGAGGAGTGTTGCGCATGATGAGGAGGATGCGAAGTGGCGGAAGTCGTTGCCGTTTAAAGAGTTCCTGAACCTGCCACCAGGCCTGTTCACCAACGTTAGCGAGAGAGTGCGGGAGCAGGTGAACGACGCGTGGGTGCTGACGGCGAAGAATACTGAGCCGATAGTGGACCTGTCGAGCTGGCTGGAGACGGCACGGGACACGAAGAAGAAGCTGCAATTGGCGAGAAACAGTGTGTATAAGTCCCCAACAGACACGAGGAAAGAGCTGGTGTTGTCCCGTGTGAAGTTTGAGAGTCTGAGCAAAGGATTGGACGTTGCACAGGAAAAGGGGTTGATCGGCGATGGTGAGTTGAAGAGAAGAAGTGAATTGCTGAACTCGTTGAGGAGAGAACATGGTGATATTGAACTGTTATTGTCTAGTGTGTCACAGTACCCTGGTGAAGAATCGTCCTTAAACACACAGCCATTCAAGGCACAACAGTTCAAAGGAAGAGTCATTGGCAAGCCACAGGAGACAGAGCGTACGCGAGGTTTGGACAACCAGCAGTTGCTACAAGTTCAAAAGAACGATTTCAAAGAACAAGACGAGGAATTGGAGCTGTTATCAAAGGCGATACAGAGGCAGAAACAATTGGGAATGGCCATCAATGAGGAATTGGCATTGCAGAACGATCTGCTGGATGAACTGGACACACAGGTGGATCACTCGAGCACCAGGCTTCACTATGCGCAGAAGAGAGTAGGGAAGTTTACTTAAATCTTAATATTTGCACCAATTGGTCAGATTTTGAAGCTCCAATAAAAAGAGGCTCACCCACAACTCCATGCACCCACCCATTGACCTAATCCACTTCCATCAATTGCACAACTGCAAAATATCGTAGTCTCACTCGCCTATTCTGAATTTAACGGATTTCGGATTTAACTCACTCATTTCAATTACCTTCGAAAGCAAAAAAAAAAAATGAATTCAACTGGAAAATTAAATCGTAGGAAAAATCAACAAATTCTGTGCAATTTTTGGGCCTGAAATGACGACTCCTAAAGTTCCAGAAGGCCATTTCCAGTCGCTTACCACAGAGGAAGAATGGAAACTCAAAGAACTTTGGGCCCATTTCCTCAAGTTCTGGGGCACACCGGTCGTTCTTCCCGTTGAAACCAACAAAATCACCAAAAAATCAACAACTGTGTCCACCGCGTCCAAAGACAAAGATCACGGTAAGAAGAAACTATTTGGCAAGTTCCGTCGTAAAGATAAGTCCAAGAAATCATCTTCGGATCAAAGTGATCAATTGTCAGTCACCACAACTAGATCAGGTGAAGATATTGAAGCAAGTTATAATGATAAAGTCACACATGAATCATTGAAAGATTTAACCCCAGAAATCATCTATGAGAATTTCTGGAACATGTTGAGAACTGACACACCTGATAATCTAATGTTGAGATTCCTGAGAGCAAGAAAATGGGATTCTGATAAAGCATTAGCCATGTTTGCTAACACTTTACACTGGAGATTAAGAGAACAAAATGTTGATCAATTGTTCTTTAATGGTGATAAGAAATTCATCGAAGATGACAAGCAAGGTGTCCTATTACAATTCAAAGAGTCAAAGGCATACATTAAAGGTCACGATTTAGAAGGAAGACCAATCGTTCACATTAGACCACGTCTTCATGTCCCTTCCGCACAAACGGCACAAGACTTGGAAGATTACACTTTGTTCATCATTGAACTAACCAGATTGTTTTTGAAAGAACCAATGGATTCCGCATGTGTCTTGTTCGACTTGACTGGGTTTTCAATGTCCAATATGGAATACGCACCTGTTAAATTCATGATTTCCGTGTTTGAGGCGCATTATCCTGAATCCTTGGGTAAACTATTCATTCATAAAGCACCATGGATCTTCCCACCTATTTGGAACGTTGTTAAAAACTGGTTAGATCCAGTCGTCGCGTCAAAGATCTCATTCACCAAATCTGCCAAAGATTTACAAAAATTCATCGCTGTTGAATACATTCCAAAGAGTTTAGGAGGTGATGATGATTTCGAACCTTCATTCACTGATCCAAATCCAAAAGACGATGAATTGATGAAAGACACGGAAACAAAGGATAAAATATACGCTGAACGTAAAGAAATCGTCGACAAGTTCATTGCTGCCACAGTCAGTTGGATTGAGGCAGAAAGTGTCGAAGAATCCAACAAGTTCAAACTTGAAAAGGAGAAATTAGGTCTTGAGTTGGCTAAAAACTATGCCACTTTGGATCCATACGTCAGATCAAGAAACCATTACGATAGAATAGGACTGTTGAAAGTGGAGGCTTTATAGGCATTTTAGACTAAAACCAGCGAATACATGTACAATAGTTACCATATTTACCATTGATGTAGTACTTATCTATGAGGTGTACGGGTGTTTTTTGTTTACCTTTCAGAAAACAATAACAATAAAGGTAAACAAACGAAAAAATTGCTTCAAAAAGGCCAATGAGCGAGTTCACTTCCGTGATCAAGGAGCTGCTGGGCTGTATGTTAAATTAAAATGAGTGTATTTAATCGATACTAACACTTACTCCAGTGTCACCCGACGTGAACGACATTTTGCAAGAACTAGACGATTTGGGGATAAGGCAGAAAGGTCTGAACCAAAAGGATTTGGCTCTACTGATCAAAATCGTCACTGATCTCGATATGCATATCACTCAAACTGCAAGGCTCAAGATTGTCAAGAACTATCTCTACTTCAATGACATTGTTCCTACCGAATGCATAGTCACCATCCTTGGTAAGATCAGAGTCAAATCATTAATCAATAATGATCAACCATTATCCCATGCATTACAAAACTCACTGGTGGAGTGGATCATATCAGTGTATTCCTTCCTGGAAGATCCTGATATCGTGGAGAGACTGTATGGTATGGTGTTCAACTATTTAGAATTTGAATACTTGAGACCCAAGATCGCATACCTTTTATTTCTAGCAACAAAGAAAAAACATATCAATTCAAGAAGGGTAAATCGACTATTGAACATATATAACAAGTATGGATTCTCGCCGGAGATCGTGGCGTTGTTGCTGACATATCAACAGTTTGCACCTGATCAGATCTTCGATACGTTTCCCATCATTAAAAAAGATGTGTTTGTACATCCAAATCCTTCATATTTGAATGAATTGATCAAGATACGATCACGTTCGGAAAATGTGTCTATACAAGCGATATTGGATGAGCAATTGTACGTTGATGAGTTTGAAAGGAAATTGAAAAGAAGAAGAAGGAAAACAACTGTGGAAATGGATTATTCTTCTATAGTTAGATCTTCTGAACAAGGAGGCATTCCTTCATTAGAGAAACTTGTTGAAAATTTAAGAACAGGTGCAGAAAATGAAGAATTCTCACAATTATTGGCAAATAGTCATGGATATAGGTTATTAGCATACACCATCAAAGAAACACGTCAACAGAAATCTAAGTTAAATGAATGGATTAAATTGATCCTTGATGATTTCACAAGTTTAGATAAAGATGATCGATTCCCATTCCTTTATGCTATCAAGAACTACATCGATACATCATTAAGAGTACCCGATGCGATCATTACAGATTTCATTCTTAATGAAAAACTCATTGTGAATCCAGACTATCAATCATACGCTTGTTATTTCCTAGAGTCTATGGATTTCTCGCAGACCCATTACATTGAACAAATCATGCGAGTTTTCGAATCAGTTAGCAAAAACGCAACAGTTCGATGGTATTCATTATACGTTGAATCACTTTCCAATCTAATAAGAAGATTGTCACCAAAGATAGGAGAAAAACCAAACTCCATCAAAGAGCAAGTCTTACAAATTATCACATACACCGTTCCTAAACTAACTAGTCATTTAAAAATCCACAATTACAATCGCACATTGCTGATATCAATAGTTAAATTCCTCAGATCAATCACATCGCTAAAATCCATCCTTTTAATCAAACACGTTGTCTTGCCAGAATCACTGGTCCATTCATTACTTTTCCTAGCTGATTCAATAGTATACTCAGAAATCTGTTCCCATTTAGATTTTGCCAAAACCATACTTAGTGAATCACCACCAAATGACGAAACGGCAAGACTCACCGAATTGCATAACTCGTACGTTGTCAACATATGTAACTTAATATGGCGAAACAAAGCATTTGACGCATCAAAATCATCAAATGTCAGACCCTTCAAACTATCTTACGAATTCATCAACTCGTTACAAAACAACTTGTTTTTATTCGATAACAATTCAAGTTTTAAAACATTGTTCAATGTCCATACATCACCCGCTTTTGCAGGATATAGCGCCAATTTCATCAAGGCATTAGAAGACAAAACACCTGGTTTACAAACGAGACATAGTGGACCATTGACACTGCAGTCGTATAACAGCATCGTGGAAGATGGTGAGTCGGTATGGTTGGATATATCATACGATGAGCTAAGGGTGGATATTTTGAAAGAGTTGCAGGCGTTAGGATACACTGGAGTAGCACAAATGTTGTTTACACATTTGAAGAGTTTGAATAAAAAAGGATGAAATTATCGTTAATGCATTAAAAATATAAAATGATTTATGTACATGATTGGTTCTAGTGTATGTGTGTTCTATGTGTAAGGGAGGGAAGTTCATTTAACGACAAAGATGATGGCGTTTGGTTTGGAAATTACTTTCTTAATTTCTTTCCCTTTAAAATATTTCTGACTTTCTTCAAGTTGTAAGATTGTTTGTTTAGCTGATTCGGCATCTTTGTAGAATTCTTCATTTGCCTCATGAACAAATCTGAATTTACCATTGATTGTGATGTTATAGTTCACGTTTGATTCTTTCAATGGTTCAATCTCTGGCCATTTTTGAGCAAATATGGATTCCCAAGTTTGATTTTGCTCAATGAGTAGGTTCTCCCATGATTCCTCTGCAACTGCTGGGCAAACAGGAGATATTGAAACCAATAATTTCTTAAATGATTTCAAAACCAATGCTTTATTAACTTGATCATCTTCGAAAGCTGTGGTTATTAGATTAGTGAGTTTCATATAATCTGAAATCACCGTATTCAAAGACAAATCAACTTCAAATGACTGAGTTATACTCTTGATCAATGTTTCTATTTCATTATGAAGTTTCTCCTCTGTGGAATTCAACATATCAGGAATCACTTCACCACCATTAACAGAAGCTGGAATCAATTGGGAATATTGCACAACACGACGTAACCATCTTTCAACGCCTGTGATCTTGGCCTCATCCCAATCCAGGATCTGCTCGATTGGTGCTTGGAACAAGATATGTGCTCTCGTTGCATCGGCACCATGGGCTTCTATGCACTGACGAGGATCAGCGCCGTTGTATTTGGACTTAGACATCTTTTCATAAGAGACAGATGGTAATTCACCGGATTCCAAGATCTTTGGACTATGGGGATCACTTAGGTCTAATTCTTCAGGTTTTAGGAATCTGTCGTTTTGTGGGTTTTTGAAAGTTTTACCATGAACCATTCCCTGGGTCACCAGTTTCTTGAATGGTTCACCGTTGACTTCATCACCGTTCCACATGTTGATTTTTGCAAGGAATTTGGAAATGAATCTAGAGTATAATAGATGTAAGATTGCATGTTCAACACCACCAATGTACAAATCAACAGGAAGTCTACCACTTGCATTCTCATAACTGAAGGGTAACTTTGTGTTTTTAGGATCAGTATATCTAAAATAATACCATGAACTATCCATGAACGTGTCCATCGTGTCTGTCTCACGTTTGGCATCATGACCACAACTTGGACATTTAACATCAGTGAACTCAAATAATCTTTGCAATGGGTTTCCCTTCCCTTCAATCATGACGTTGTCTGGCAGTAACACAGGAAGATCTTCATCAGGGACAGGAACAGTACCACAGTCGTCACAATGGATGATTGGAATTGGAGCACCCCAGAATCTCTGTCTACTGATCAACCAATCCCTGAGTCTGTATTGAGTTTTGGCATTTCCTAAACCAAGTTTAGATAGTCTGTCAATGATCGTTGGAGTTGCTTCTTCACTGGAAAGACCATTCAACTCTGGATCTTCAACAAACAGTCTTCCCTTCTTGGAATACGGCTCCTCTAGATCAGTAGGCTTCTCACCTGATTTTGGACCAACAGTTGGAAGTACAGGAATCTCTGGCTTATTCTCTTTCCAGAAATCAAAGTCACGGGCATCATGAGCAGGACAACCCATGACAACACCTTCACCATACGATCCCAGAACGTAAGGTGCAACGAAAACAGGAATGGCTGCATCACCTTCAATGAAAGGATTAGAAACTTTTAAATCAAGTTCATACCCAGCTTTCGTATCATCAGGTAAGTCTTTAGCAGACTCGATAAACTCTGCTAATATCTCATCAGTTTTGGCCAGCTCTTTGGCTGTTGGATGATCAAGTGCAATGGCAATGTATTGGATACTATATATCGTATCAGGTCTTGTTGTGAATGCAGTGAATGTGACATCTCCATCAGAAACAAATTTGATCTCTGCACCATGAGACTCACCGATCCAATGTTTCTGCATCAGCTTGACCTTGTTAGGCCACTCATCCAGCGTCTCTAGATCTTTGTTCAAGTCAGCTGCAAACTCAGTGATGCCCAAAAACCACTGACTCAACAACTTCTTCTCCACAAGGGCACCTGATCTCCAGGATTTTCCTTCTGCATCCACCTGTTCATTAGCCAGCACAGTCTGGTCAACAGGATCCCAATTAATCTCAGCTTCTTTCCGATATGCCAATCCATGTTCATGCAACAGTAAAAATATCTTTTGAGTCCACTTGTAATAATCGGGACTGCACGTAGTGACTTCTCTATCCCAATCAAAATCAGCCAGCATGAGATCCATCTGTTCTTTCATCTTTGAAATATTGTCCTTTGTCCAGTCACGCGGATGGATGTTTCTCTCGATGGCTGCGTTTTCAGCAGGAAGTCCAAACGCATCCCATCCCATTGGATGAATTATATCGAAGCCCTTTGCCCTGTTGAATCTCGCTATAGCGTCACTGATCGTGTAAACCCTCAAGTGGCCAATGTGAAGCATTCCTGAAGGGTACGGGAACATCGACATGATGAACTTCTGCTCTGCACCTGAGTTTCTGGATTTGTCTAATGGGTATAATGTCCCATTAGGTGACACTTGTTTCCATTTCTTGCTCCATTTAGTGCCGATTTCCGTCAGTTCGAGCGCTTTTTTCGCAGATGTGGATAACCTGACACTGTGAGTTAGATTAATTTCCAGTTTCAAGCCGATTCGGGCTCTCAGTGGGCGAAACATCTCGAGTTTTTTGATGAAATTCTGATCAAAACTTCGATGAGGTTGAAGAAATTTTAGTAGGGGAAATGCCGGTGCTTCGTAACCATTTTGTGAAACCAAAACAATTCACTAGAAAACTCTTGTGAAGAGCATCAAAAGAAGTGCAAGGATCAATTATTAAAAGGGGCAGAAATGACACAGGACATGCCGAAAAAGAAGCGGCCGCACGAAGGAACAGATGAGGACCTCGACAAAGTGAGTATTACGAGAATAGCGCTATAGCCAGAAAAAATCCGCGTCTTTAATACCTTTACTAACGCGTCTATATCAGTTTGATTACAATGTGCAGGACATTCTCACACAGCAAAGTGTAATGAACAACCCAAAAAAGTTGAAGCGAATGGTGCAGAAGATGTCTCAGGCTGTGGCTCCCACTTTGGCCGGCAGAGACAGCACTTCTTCCCAGCCTTGTGGTTATATCAAGAGTGTCACATTGAAGAACTTCATGTGTCACGCCAATTTCGAATTGAACTTTGGTAGGCGGTTGAACTTCATTATCGGTCACAACGGTTCAGGTAAGAGTGCCATTTTGACTGCAATCACCATTTGTCTCGGGGCTAAGGCAACTGACACCAATAGAGGTTCCACTTTAAAAGATTTGATTAAAGAAGGTGAAAATCAGGCTTTGATCCGTGTGGTTTTGTCTAATGATGGTAATGATGCCTACCAACCTGAAGTATATGGTAAAGAGATTAGAATCGAAAGAAGATTGAAACGTGAAGGCTCTGGTTCTGCTCCATATTATCTAAGTTCTGAAAGAGGTATCAGAGTTTCTTCAAAGAAGGCTGATCTGGATGCAATTTTAGACAATTTCAATATCGCTATCAACAATCCAATGTCATTTTTATCTCAAGATATGGCTAGATCTTTCTTGACGGCAAGTACAGATGATCAAAAATATAAATTTTTCATGAGAGGTACAATGATGGAGGAAATATTGAATAATTTGATTCAGAGTAAAGAACAAGTTAATAAGATGAACAACAAGATCATGAAAATGAAAGGTGATGTCGTGTCGTTGAAAATGAAAGCCACTGAAGCTAAGAAACTGTTTGACATATTGATGTCATCTAATGATCTTCGTCAAAGACAAGCTGATCTTTATGGTAAATATTTTTACATGGAAGCTGATAGTATTGCTCAAAAAATCAATAGTTTGAACGCAGCAAAAGAACAATACACCGAAAGTATCAGAGAGATTGAAGATGGTATTAAGACTATTAGAAATCAAATCGCCAATTATGATGAAGATGTTAATAATATCGATAACAAGATCAAAGCTTTACATGGTGAGTTGAACGAAGCTAAACAAGAACAAAAGCGAATTCAGGATGAAGCAAACAGACGTGTTGTTAAAGCAGAAAACTCAGTCAGTGAATTAGCTGAACTTAATGCAAACATTAAACGCGTTGAGAGAAAAATTGCTAATGTTCAGAATGAGATTAGAGAAGAAGAAAATAAACTACGACAAATCAATGGTGATCCTAGAGAATTATTAATTGAACAAGTCAATGCAACTAATGCCGCCATTGAACAAATCTCACAAGAATTAGATGACAAAAGAACTGAACAAGGTGATTTTGATGCTACCGTCAAAGAAAAATATGATAATTTCCAAGAATCAATAGATAAAACCAAAGGAGAAATCAATTCAATCAGACAAACAATCCAACGTGCCAGATCCAATAATAAAGACCCGCTAGCTGCATATCATCAATCTATGAGAAATGCCGATAGAGCCATCAAACAGTATCGTTTTGAAAGTCCTCCAATTGGTCCTTTGGGTACCTATTTCTTCATCAAACCTGAATTTCAAAAATGGAGTGCATTCATTAACACAGCATTAAGCAAAGAAGCAAATACTTACGTTGTTCATACCCATAGAGATCAAATAGCATTGACAAAAATACTGAGAAACAATGATGTTAGAGCCCCTGTTGTCTTAAGAAAACCAGAACGTTTCCAATACTTTATTGATAATCAATACCCTTCACTTCTTGATGCTTTGGACTATAAGTCTGAGGAAATCAAGTATATTTTAATTGATATCAAACATGCTGAAAGTGTTTACTTACTGAATAATAGACAGGAAGCTCAAGGATATGTGGAGTCTTCCTCACATTCACCAATTGCATGGATCCTTTCTGATCGTTCATCTGGTATGTTGATCTCCAAGGGTAACTCTGGTGGTTTGAAGACTGATCCTATGTTTTATAACATGCGAGATGCTGCTAAAATCTTGCCTATATCAGGTAATCAGGACGTTTCTGGATTAGTTGAACAAGTTAGAAGTTTGGAACATTACTTAAATCAATTACAAACTAATCAGGCTCAGATTAATCAAGGTGCAAAGAGTCAAAAGGAACAACTTCGTTTGAGAGTCAAGGAATTAGATACAAGACTTCGTCAAAATAGAACCAAGCTGTTTGAATTACAGAAAAAACTAAATGAAGATTCAGAAACTGGTAAATTAGAAAGTCTAAATGAAGAACTTACAGGTTTACAACAAGAACTATACGCTAACAATAACAGTATACCTGATTTGGAGCAAGCTATTGAACATAACAAAGATCAAGCTCGAAAGACCCATGCCATGCTCAAAGCTGCTCAAGAGACTTATAACAACACTTATCAAATTGCCGTAAAGACCAAGAATGATAAAGATCAACTACTTGCAAGTAAAGAGTACAACAAAGTCAAGATAAGTGGTTTAGAAGCAAGTAAACATAAGAGAGAAGCTGAATTGAAAGATTTGATTGAAAGAGAACCAACATTAGCTGATGCTCATCAGCATAACTTGAACAGAGCTGTGGAATATACCACTAGAGAGGAAGCTGATGCAATTGAGGCTAATTCTTTAGATTATGTCAAGCAATTAATTGAGAATATCAATGAAGAAGTGGAGGCTGCTAATTCAAGATTGGAGAAATCACCTGAAATTATTATCAACGAAGATAACGAAGCAAGATCCAAATATCAAGAAGCAAACACCCAATTTCAAGCCATTAAAGAAAGTAGGGATCTTTTAAGTCGATCAGTTTACGAAAGATTGCAAGCATTCACCGGTGCAAGAGATTATATTTGTGTCACTGCAGACCAAGATTTCCAATCATCTTTACAATTTAGAAATTTCAGTGGTAATTTAGAATTTGATTTCAACAAGAACAAACTAAAGATGTTAGTGAGTACTAAAAACGATAAAAAACCAAGACATGTCGATTCTTTGTCTGGTGGTGAGAAATCATTCTCTCAAATCTCGTTATTACTAGCCACTTGGAAACCAATGCGTTCTCGTATCAAAGGTTTGGATGAGTTTGATGTGTTTATGGATCAAGTTAATAGAAAAATTGGTATGAGATTGATGTTGAAAAAATTGTCTGAAGAACATGATAGTCAAACAATTTTCATCACCCCACAGGATATTGGACAGATATCTGAAATGGATGACAGTCTAGTCTCTATCTTTAGAATGGGTGATCCCCGTGCTCAGCATGATTAAATATTCGTTACTGGATTCAATAATTAATGATATTTCTTTTTTATAACCGTGTTTGTAGAAGCTACGTTTGCTGCCTCCTTCTCTGATGAGATCTACACACAGCATGATCTAATATTTCAACATATATGCACTAAATTATATATTACAAGGATCCCCATCACTCATCCTCCTCTTCATCCTCATCGTCTTCTTCTTCATCACTAGAGACATCAGCACCCAGATCTTTCGCTTTTTCTTTATATTCAGATTTCTTTGTCTCAATATCGTCCAACACCAACATCAAATCATCAAGTTCAGATTTTGGCACAGTTGAATCTTTGACTTTCTTTAATTCTGCTTCTAATGCATCTTTCTCTTGTTGAACGGCTTTGAAAGCTTCTAATTGTTTCTTGAGTCCATTTACTTCATTTTTCAATGTACTGTTTGATGATTCAACATCTGCGATTTTAACAGATTTAGCTTCAAGTTCTTTGACTTTGTTTTCCAATGAAGTTTTCTCTTTATCAGATGAGATTTTATTTTTCTCAGCACCATTAATTAACTCTTTGTTTTTGACTTCAAGTTCAGCGACAGATTTGTCAAGAGATTTTTTAACTTCCGTCAATTTCGAAAGCTCATCTTGAACCAATTTAAGCTCCTCTTCTTTCCTTGTCAATGATTCCTCAAGAGTAACTTTATCCTTTGTTGCTTTGGATTTGAAAGTTTCTAATTCTTTCTTCAGTTTGGATTCAGACGATTCCAAATCTTTAACAGATTTCGTCAATTTGCCCTTTTCAGATGATAGTTCAGAGATTTCATTCTCCAATTTAACCTTCTCTTGACTCAACAAATCAATCTTTCCTTGACTTTCTGATAAGACTTTGGAGATTTCATTGGTTTTCTTCTTCAAATTTTCTTCAACTTCTTGTAATTTGACGTCTTTTTGTTCAAGCTGTATCTTCAATGATTCCAATTCTTTCGAAACCTCGGAAAGTTTCTTATTGTTTTTCTTCTCAACGGAGAGTTCATCAGTCAATGATTTGATCTGTGTCTTCAACTCGGCTGATTCTTTCTCCAAAGATACAATGGAATCATTCTTAGTAGTGATATCCTCAGTCAATGATTTTTTCTCAGATTCTAAACCTTCAATCTTTTCATTCAGTTTGTCCTTCTGTTTACTTGCAACTTCGACTTGAATCTGTGATTTCTTTTCTGATTTTTTCAACTCTTCTTCAAGTTTTGTAACTTTTTCAGAATATTCCTTTGTTGAAGAATCAGAGTTTTCAGAGAGTAATAGTCTTTCTTTTTCAAACTCACTCGCCTTTGCTTCAATTGATTTTTCTAATTTCTTAATCTCCTCTTTCAAATTGTCAATCTCCTGGGAATGTTTGTCTTTTTGATTAGCAATACTTGAATCTAAGTCTCTCAATTTATTCTCTTTCTTCTTCAACTCATTAGTTTTCTCAACAAGATCCTTCTGTAAACCATCTTTCTGCTTTTTCAACTCCTCGATTTCTTTTTCTTTAGCATCCAATTGATTCTGAAATTCAACAACGCCATCTTTCAAAGCTTTGATATCACCGTTCAACTTCTCAACCTCTTCAATCTTCTTCTTGTTTGTCTGATGGAGTCTTTCATACTCTTGATCTTTCTCTTCGATTCGTTGAGATATGATTTCCAAACTTGAAGACAATGATTTTTTCTCTTGTTCCAAAGATGTGATGTTTTCTTTCAACGTGTTGATCGTTCGTTTGAATTGAGATTCTTGAGTTTCAAACTCTAATGCATTCTCATCCAATTCTTTTTCAAGCTCACTCTTGGTGGTTCTTAATAATTCCTTGCTTGATTCAAGTTCTTTAGTCAATTCAGCAATTTTAAGCTCAGTTGCCTTTTTAGAGGATTCTAACTCTCGTTGAAACTCAGCTCTTGATGATTCATGGGATGATTTTATGGATTCTAGTTCAGTGGATTTGGAATCTAGTTGTTTGATCAATTCTTCAAGTTTTGATGAAATTTCTGATTTTTCCTTCTTTGAAATTTCAGCTTCTGAATTGGATTTTTCTAATTCTAAAGAAATTTCTTTGATTTCATTCTCTTTAGCAGACAATTGACTAGTGACCTCGGTAATCTTGTCGTTGTTTGACTTCAACTCTTTTTCTAAATCACCCTTCGTTAACTTGAGACTGGCAATTTCTTCCTCCAAGGACTTTGATTTTGCAAGGTGTTCTGAAACTTTAGATTCATGATCTTTTTTAGTCTTGTCCAAAACTTTAGAATGAGCTTTAGTTTTTTCTTGAATTTCGTTCTTATGTGATTCACGATCATTCACAAGAACATCATTGGCCTCTTTCAACTTCAATTCCAATTCTTCGAGTTTAGAAAGATTATCACCATGTTGACTTTTAGAAGCAGTTAAATCATCTTGTAATTTCTGGTATTCATTACCTGCTCTCTCAATCTGGTTCAACAATTCAGAAATCTTTGACTCAGACTCAACTTTAGCATCCTTGGATGATTTACACAACTCTTCATTCTCAGTTTCAAGACGGGAAATGTTATCCCTCAACTCAACATTAGAAGCTTCAAGCTCAGTAACCTTGGATTTCAAAGCCTTGATTTCATTAGCGAGTTCAGAGATGTTTCCTTGTAAAGTCTTTTCTATGTTGTCTTTTTCGGAAGAGAGGTCATTGTGGGTGTTTGCCAAAGATCTTAATTTGTCAGTCAACTGATCAACTAAACCTGATTGTTGTGTTTCTTTTGATTTGCTCTCAGTTAATTGTTTTTCTAAAGTAAATTTAGCAGAATTGACAGATTTGAGTTGATTGTTCAATTCGATTAGTTTCTTGTTTAGATTAGCAAGATCTTCAGATTTTTGGGATAATGATTTCTCTAATTTCTCAATTTGTTTCTTGTTGTTTTGAATTTCTTTTTCAAGCGACTTCACTTGTGATTCTAATGAGTCTTTAGATTTAGTCAATTGGAACAATTCCCTGCTCATTTTATTGATACCATCTTCCGCTTTTTTCTTCAATTCGGTCATTTCTTGAAGTTCGTTCTTCAAAGTTTCAATCTCTGAATTTTTAGCATTTAATTTCAATTCTGAATCTTTTAAATTTTTGGATTGTTGTGAAGATGATGAGTTCAGTGACTCATGAGATTTCTTCAATGATTCCAATTCAACCTCAGTGGTTTTCAATTTCTGCTCCAAAGTCTCATGTTCAACTTTGAGAGAATCTAAATCCTTGACCGAGACTTCATATTTATGAGTGACATCAGCAAGCTTAACATTAACATCATCCAATAAATCTTGAGTCTTTGTTTGATTCTCAATAGCAGATGTTTGATATTCTGAATATTCTTTTTTCAAAACATGAAATGATTCATTCAACTGTTCAAATTTCTCATATGATATTCTTCCATTTGATTCCAAATTTGGATCTTGATTCAATGTGTTTTTAATTCTATAATAATTGTCCTTTATTAACAACACGACTGAAGGATGGAAAAAGACTTCAGGTAGACCGGTCTCATCTCTTCTTGGATCAAAGATATCTTCACTCTTGAATTCTGAAAACAGAACATTCTCTTTGAATTGCAAAACTTTGAATCCATAGTTGTCTTTACCTAGCATCTTAACAATCAATGAATGTAGATCAACTCTTGACAATGGCGAATTCTTTGTGGAGAATTCAAATGCAACACCTAACAATATTGTGACTAGTCCATTAGTGATTCCATTCTCCGACGATGAATGTGAAAGAAATGTCAATAATGACTTGACAGTTGATGGATAACTCAAGAAATCATCAACAGCTTCAGAATATTCATACAACCAATCAATCAATAACAAAAGATATCCAATGGAAATTCTCTTGTCTTGAGTGGTTAATGATGAGATTAGAAATTCTGAGATTGATTGAATTGCAGTGATGACTTCTTCGCCTTCACTCTCGTCACCAATAGTGATATTCTTGATCAAGTGTTTGAGTTCTTCGTCTTCATGAATGAGATAAATTAAAATATAACTTGAAAACCATACTTTATATGGGTTTAGTTTAATTTCTGGATCGTATTCAAGTAAAGCTTTCAAGATATTGCTAACAGGGGCGGGATTTGATTTTTTGTTGGAGACAGTGGACTCGATGGTTTCAGGTTCTTGGATCTCACCATTAGTTTCATGTACCTCATTGTCTTTTGTTTCTGATGAATTGACATTGTCTGAATCTTCATCATCACTCTCTTCCGCATCTTGATTTTGAAACCATGAGATTTGATCTTCAATAAACGATTTTTTAGCTTCCTCATTACCAGAAAAGTATTCTTTTAATAATTGAGCAGCGGCAACACGGATATCAAAGACATGAACAGAATTAACTTCAAGACACCAATTCAACAAGGCAGTAATGACAGAAATCGTACCTTCAAATCTTTGTAGTTGTGAAGGCAGACTTGGATCAATGTAAGGAACGTCAATGGAACTGAACTTCAATTGCATTTCTTCATTATGAGAGATCAAATCTGCCACTGTCAATAATGCAGTTGATCTGATTGGATTTGGAGTCTCAACGGAAAAAGATAATCTTAAGACAAACAAGAATATATCAGCTTGATCCAATGCGTTTTGGTTGAACTTGGTGGCTTCATTACCTTCAAGGACAAACAATCTTACCACATCCAATGCCATCGATATGTTAAGCATTCTCTGTTCATTCCAAACGATATCGTCCTCATTCAAGGGCTGACTGATCAAATATGCAAGTTTTGGAAGACAATTAGTTTCCATGAATAGTTTCTGAGTGGACGTGTTGTATTTCAACAGATTCGACAACAGCGTCAGACAGTCCTGAACAACAATACTTCCCCTGATATCACCTTCCTCATGGATGATTTCAAACAGTTTATCAAAAGTGTTTTCGAATGCGATGATCTTCTGGATGTTGAAATCATCGTTGGACAGCGACATCAGCAGCAACACGGCCTCGTTTCTCACTGGATCGTTTGGATCCTGTAACACCTGCACCAACGAAGAGATCCCCAAGGGCGAGTTCAACAGCAAATCTTTCGTCTTGGACGGTCTCGTCGACACCAGGGCTTCCAGAAGTTGTAACGTGTACAGTCTGATATAGAAGTCGCTATTCTCCAACAATGGGATCATGGCTGCAATTGTCGTGTCATCCTGTGTGATCTCGTCTGCGATCCACAATGAGAACTGGTCCAGCGGGTTCCCACCCTCCTGCTTCAGCACCAAAGGCGACGGGTACTTCCCGTTCTTGTAGCGGGACTGCTGCGAGAAGAAGCTCCTCGTTAAATCGTCGTCACCCTCCCCTCTAATAAACAGGATCAGCAAAGTCTCCAGTGTCGCCTTCAACAAATCGACATCCTCAGCAAACTCCCTCAGTGTCTGGATAAGCGCCCGCAAACCACCGGCCACCACCTGCTCTCTGTACTCTCTGCTGAACCCTTTCAGTGCCAGAATCGCCGCCCGCTTGTCACTCGAAAGACGCGTGTGGGCCACGCGGTCGCACAATGTCGCGATCACCTCCTCGGCGGGCTCCTGGCTCTTGCTCATGAGCCCGTTGATGATCTCCATCTCTGATCTCTCTGGTATTAGTACTAAAAAAGTGTTGATCTATTTTTCGTTTTTTCTTCAACTCCAAATGGCATGGATATAGAGATCAACTTCCCTTCTGTAGAAGAACTCGGGCTCTTGGACAGCGAGCGCGTCAAACCCGCGTCCGCGTGGAGCGTGCTCAAGATCGGCTCGCTCCAGGCCAGAATCGAGCAGTTCAGTGCCGCCAGGAAGAGCCAACTGGGCGACGTGCCGCTCCACAAGCTCACGTCCTTCGCCAACGAGGTGTTCGGCTACAATGGCTGGTCCAGCGAGGTACTGGAGCTGCGTGTCTTGGAGGAGAAGTGCGAGTCGGAAGAGGAGTCTCGGTTCTCGCACCTCGTGGAGGCCAGGGTCAGAGTCACGCTCCTGGACGGGACCTCCCACGAGGACACGGGGCGAGGACGAGGCGAGAACCTCCCTGGAAAGTCCCAGTCCCTCAGCAAGGCAAAGAAAGAGTCCGTCACGAACGGACTCAAGTGCGTCCTGGAGTCTCTAAGCTCTCTTTTGCTACAGCACGAGACGAGACTCAGATCAGGGTACTACGTCGAAGGGTTTGATGATATCTTCTCTTAAAATGTTGATGAAAAGTTTAATGATATTTATGACAAGTAGTCCAATGTTTGCTTCTTTGGGAACTCAGGGATCTCTGGAACTGGGATCTCTGGAATGTAGTAAACTTCACCATTCTCATCGATTCTTTCACGATCTTTCTCACTGATGTTGTAAATCTCGACAATATCAGCATTCAATTGCACTAACAGTTCAACAAACTGTTTCTGGATCTGGTACGCCTGTTCTCTCTTGCCTCTTCTGATCAAACCTTCGATCAATCTAACAGCTTCAGGTTTAGTCTGCTCCAATCTCTCAATCAATCTTCCCACAGATCTAACCAAATACTCTTCTTCATAAATGGTATTCTTCTTACCTCTGGCCTTCTTACGTTCTTCTCTTCTCTTGTTCTTTGCAGTTCTTCTAGAAGCACCAGTTTTGGCAGTACCTCCCGTCTTACCGGTGTATCTCGTAAAGAAAGACTCTTTGGTCGAGGTTTCTGAAGGTGCAATCGACACATCATCAGCAGCATTGGAATCTTCAATTTGTCCATAGAAAGCATATGGATCTTCAGCCTTCTTGGCTCTCAACTCTCTCAAACGGTTCAATTGTGATTTTAACTGTCCAGTACAATCAGCTATCAATTCAGCAATCGTACCGAACCCTTCACCCAATCCATCATCAACAAGACTGTCAACCAATTCAAATCTACCCTCTTTTTGAGCTAGCAGGATAGCTTCATCATATTGATACTCCTTGCAGTATAATTTAATGGCAGCCTCGATATTATTCATGAATTTAAATTGAATCTGTGCAGCATCTGAATATTTATGTGATTCAGTCAAGGTTATGATCAATCTTTCAGCGGTGTCTTCTAATTTATCATTGAATTCTGGCTTCTGGGTAATGGCTAAGGCTTCTCTCCATTTTTGACCCAAGATGTATGACTCTAATGCATCTTCATAATTATTCAACAATTCATAAGTCAAACCAGCCTCAGTGTATTCTTGTTTAGAAAACAAATTCTTAGCATATAATCCTAGGACAACATCCTGCTTGTCTGAATCATAATGGAATATACCTAGCGCCGTCTTGAACAGATCATGCTCAACGACATAATCTTGGAATTCCTCTGTGACTTCTCCATTGTTCTCCTCTTTGTTCAATTCAGCCAATGAAATAATTGCTTTCTCATAATTCTTCAAATGGGTATCTATCAAGAACTTACGACGTAATTCCGTTTGTTCATGAAGGTTTTGCAAGAATGGTAAATATTCCTTTGGATCCTTTTGTGATTGCTGTGCAATTGCCAATGATAATTTGATGTCGTATAACCCTAAGGCAACTTTATACAATAAATTGACATCTTGTAAGAATGATAAATGAACAGTGGCCTTCTCTGCTTCTTCTTTACTGTCACAAGTGAGGATTAATTTCAATGCGGATTCTAAATTGGCAGGTCTTTCTGACGCGTATGCGGTGATTATGGTTTGTAAATATTTGGTCTTGTAAGCCGGGGTGAGCAAAACATGTAAAATAGCTTCACAAATCTTATTGATTTTGGAATCTTTTGGATCAATAAACTTCTTTCTTTGATATTGCTGTTGTTGATCATTCTGTTGATTTAATTGATTTTCTTTAACTATCTGGTCTAATTCCTCATCAGACAACGTTTCTTTATATTTCGTCTTTGAAACATCTTCCTCATGCAAACAAGAAACAAACAAATCCAAATAATCAACACGATCAATCTGTTTGATGAACAATTCAACATTCTTCAAAAACAATTCCGGATCATAATCATGCAAAATATCTAGATCAATTCTATGAGTACGACAAGTTATAAATGCACTCTTATAATCCCTGGCTTTGATATCCCTTCTAACTTCAGTCAACACCAAGATTCTAGGATTTATAGTCTCCAAATTACCTCTTGGTGCCTGCAACACAACGGCGGCTTTTGAAGGAATGACATTGACTAGCAAGGACCCACGTTCAATTTGACGGATTCTTTCATCGTTAACTGAATCAGTTGATTCTTCTAAAGGTTTGAACTCAGTTTTGTTCAAATGCACAAATCTTAAAGTGTGTTGAGCGGTAGTTATTAATAAATGACTCTCAGTGATGGCCATTGATGTGATTGCCGTTGATAATTGAACATCATTGGCAAAAAGTTTACCATTTTTAGTTATACCAAAAGCCACGAAATTATGGGCTGGTTTTGGTTCTTCTTCTTCATACTGTAAACCAGGTGCATTTTCTTCATATTCGAAATGTAGTTTTGAAAGGGATTCATTTTGATCTGAGTGAATCTCAACCAATTCAAAAGTCGAACATAATTGTGGGAATTTGGCAACTTTAACACTAGTGTATTCAAAATCTTGAATCTCATCATCGAATTGACTCTGAATCAAATAAATAGAACCATCAATGGTTTGGTATGAGATCTGTTCCCAACTCGATTGTGGTTGAATCAAAACAATCTTCAATGAACTATCAATACTGGAAACAAGATAAGGATCTTTCAAATCGCTGACATTGATCAAAACAACCCTTGAACCATTAGTTTCATCATCAACCAAGACACCGACTAACGCATCATTGACAAACACAACCTGTCTTAATATTTCCCCTGGTGAGACAAACTCCTCCTTGTGGAAAACCTTGGCAACTTCAGGATGTCTACCCTTGGACAACTGTGCAATCTCCCTCGTGGCAATAACAACGGAATCATTAGTCAACGCGACATAATTCTCATTCGATCTACTCACTGCTAAATCTATGATGTTCTCATCAGTTTCAAAATCACGATATGACATCGGTGGTGGAACATTAGCAATTGACAACGGTGTGATATTGGCAGTAGTACCATCAATAACGAGATTCATACCCAAGTCAATTGGCGAAATTGAAGGTCCCCTTGTGGTCTTGTGAGCGAAATCCACAATCTCAACCTGTGATTCCGTGCCTATCAACAGCGTCAAACTCTTCTCAGGATGCCATTTGATGAACTTGATGGAATCAGTTGAACGGATCTCTTGTTTTAAATACCAATGATAGTTCTTAGTGGTCCATATGTATACTCTATCACCAGACAAGACAGACAACACTTCATTTGTCGAGTTCCATAACAATTTATCAACTGCTGAATCAATTGATAATCTGGTATTGAAATCCCCATGTCTTAACCCATTCTTTTCTAAAAACTGGACAAAAACACCATCGATTTCATCATTCCCGACATTTCGTCTTTGAATCGTTGCTATGAGATTATCACCCCATGCTAATTTCCCTTCCAAAGAATCAACAGGTTCAGAAACAGAATCCAAGCCACCATCTCTTGAAAAAACCCTCATCATTCTTCTCTTGACGTCCTTGATCAGATCAATGGTCAATATGGCGAAAAATTCACAGTCGTTCCTCCATGAGATCTCTACTTTAGAATCATCCAATGGACTTAACTCACCACTGTCCACGTACAAGGGCATGGTTGGATCTCTCTTGTTCAAATCTCTTTCCAAATCAAGGTTCTTAATCAATTCCCTTTCGATTTGTTTGGCACCTTTACCAGTGAACTGTGTCTCTTTGCTACCCCACCCAACATCAACATGGTTAGACAACTGTGCATCCTCTTCACTCAACTTGATCTCGGCAATAGAATCAAATTGCCTACTCAACAACAAGACACTGTTTGAATTGGTTACTAAGACCAACGTTTCTTCATCAGAGGACCATGATGCCGCTTTTAATCCAGTGTCGATACTACCCACGACTTCAACCGCTGTCTCTTCATAGTTCACCTGTTGATCATACGAGTTATAACTTGCCAATACGACATCACCATTCTCAAAAACGAAAACCAATTGTGCAGTGTCGGCAAAATGCACAAACGACAGCAATTCACCGTGTTCACCTTCATCTCCAGTCAGTGGAAACGACGCCAACACTTGAACACCACCGGTCTTGGTGAACTGTTGAACTTCTAATATCCCAAATTCACCAGGTCCTAATAGGATCGTTATTGAATCATTAACAGGATCGAAGACTGTGGACAAAATAGGAAGATCTGGCGCCGTGATAGAACTGGCGCCGATCTTTCCTCGGTTCAAGCAGACTAAGTTGCGCATTCCTCTAACTAAAACCGTATAAGCTTAAATTTAATGCTAACTTGATGATGGTTATTGAACAAAAATTTTATATGCCAAAAGTTTTAAAAAAAAAAAAAAAAATCTTACGTAATGCGATGAGCTTAGCGGGTGTTACCCGGATGTGGTATTAGTATAATATCAATATTAGTACAAGAAACCATTCACAAACACGAATCGATGATGGAGTCAGCATTCACGAACCGATCAGTGACGACGATAAACTTTTTCTCGACGCCATGATTCCTTTTCAACTGCCTTTCAACGAATTTTATCGTTGCCAATTCCGAGTAAGTGACACCACCAATCATCACTATGAAAACCGTTGAATCATTCTGTAAATTGCCTCCTAATTTCCCATTATTTACGTATGTGTCTGAATATGTATGATTCAGGTTCTCTGTTGGCAATAATTCCTCGTCTATGGTCTTGCCCAGGATCAATGAATTCAATTCAAGGTTCTTCCAAGATGATCTCTGATTCGGCTTGATTGAAGATTGTAAGATTCTAGTAATTAGTGGCACGTACCCACGATACGCAAACGATGGATATTTAGAATCAATTGAGTCATTCACCAAGTCAATCTGTTGTTCTTCCTGTTCTTCATCAGTAGGAATGAGTTGGAATTTCAGGTTTAAATGGTTAAAGTTTTTAATAATTGATAAATCTCCCCTTATTGAAATTATCCCAATCTTGATGAAGTTTTGCAATAGTAAGAAATATTTAATCCCGTAAAACTCCACAATCTCTTGGGTCAATGTGTTGTAATCTTTCTCTTTGATCCCATTGTACACTATTGATGTTATGGTGATGAGTCTTAGGATGTCATTGATTTGGAAATCTTGGGTATGTATAAATTCCAAAATCTTTTTAAAAACGTTTGAATAACTTAGGTTTTGTAATAGAATATCCTGTTGAAATTCCAACAATTCATTAAATTTAGAGACTGCACCGTCTTGTGCATTGATCTTGATTAATAACTCTTCACTTAACTTGGTGAGGTTCGTTATTGAATTTTTCAATTTTTCTAAATTTTGTAAATCTTCAACAAAATCTTTGATTTGTGAGATATCATCACCAGATTTCGTGATTTTTTGATATTCATCATATTTTTTCTGTAATGAATTCGCCTTTAGGTTCAAATAATCACAAGCGATACCAAAATTGGAGTTTTTAATCTTATTGAACAAAGATTCTTGATTTTCTTTATCATCATTCAAAAAAATCACATCATTTGAATCAAGTTTGATTGAATTTATATCAATTTTATAAACATCATCAATCATTCCTTGAAATGATAATTGATTCAAGAAACAACTTAAAAAGTCTAAATTTCTTTCAAATACTACCAAGTCACATTGTTTGCCTGAATTGTTTGAATTTTGGCCATATAATCCATTGAATATTTTCAATTCATTTTGTCTCTTCAATAAATTGTTTTGATCATAGTTATTGTTTTGTAAATACTTGAAAATAGTCACAAATTTAGATGAATTGAGTCCCTTGGATAAGATATGTGTTATTTTCAATTCTGGGTTCTTTATCAGGTATTGATTCAAGACAGACGCTAATTTAAATGGAAGATTCGAAGTCTTGTGTAAATACAACGATTCAAACTCATTCAGGTTCAAATTAACCACATCATCTTCCAAAATAAACAACTTCCATGACTTGATCGAGTTTAAATCACCAATCAACCCTTGTGTATCCAATTGATATTTAAAAGTTTCGTAATAATCATCAGTTATTAACAAATCGATATTGATTAAATCTGTAGGCACTTGCCCCTGTTGAGCGAATTGCAAGATCTCATTCATCCTGGACTTGAGCACGGTGATGTTTCCCAGGTCTGACCGGATGAAGAACGTGATGTGGTTGCTGATGAGGAGTTCTGTCGGGATGGGTGCCAGTATCGTGTTGTTAAACCAAAAGACGTTAGTGATGTTTGTGTTTGTTTTGAGGAGGGAGAACTGGATGAGGTTGTTGATGGAGGACGACAAAGACTTCTCGATGAAGAGGATCTTGCTATGGGTGCCGAGCCCCTGGAGCAGGCCGTCGAGCGCGTTCATTACACCCTTGTATTATTAGAGGTTGGGATTATGTAAAATTGATAGTTATAGTAATAAGTAATAACTGGTAACAGTAACGAGTAACCACTAATGCTAGTAATAGTGACGAGTAACTGATACTGATACTGATACTGATGCTGATACTGATACGACTAACTAATAACCAATTGACAGGGTGCATGGAGAATAGAGTGAGAGATAAAGAGAAACAATGGAAGTGCAGTGCCCATATCGAGTCACATCAACAAGGTGCTTGCAAAGGAATACAGTCTCTCAAAAAAACAGGCGTAATATATTATAAATAATGATATCTATGAGATGTGTTGATAATGATAGTATTGGTGATGAGCAGTTATTTACTCTTCTTCAGCAGCTTGGGAGGCCAATTTGGCGTAGTAGGCCTCTCTCTGTTGGACTGCTGGCTTGTGGAAGCCCCACCACCAGTAGGAGGCGGCAACGATCCCGATGGAGAAGCCGATGGAGCCGTCGACGATGATCTTCTTGGTGAGCATTCCAGTGATAGGCTTGAAGGCGGCCATTTTCGTGTTTAGTTGTTGATAGTGTAATTCATTTAGTTAAAGTATTCAAATTAAATCGTGCAATTTTTTAGTCGTTGGCATGAAAAGAGAGTCACGTGACTCGGGGCCAATCAGCGCGCGCCAATTTAAAGAGAGAGTGTTACATAATCGCAGCAGGGTGACCGTCTCAATTTTTTTTTGAAACTGACGATAATTTTTGTGAAAATTGATTAGTAGAACACATTAGTTAGTAACAAATAAGACACAACACATCATGCTCGCCCTCAGATCCAGATCCGCACAGCTCGCCAGAAGAAACTTCTCCTCTGCCGTCAAGAACAACGCCCACTTCAAAGAAGGTGTCTACGAGAACATCCCATTCAAGGTCCACAACAGAAAAATCCCATTCGCTTTCCTCCATTTCGGCTTCTTTGGCCTTGCTTTCGCCATCCCATTCGTCGCCGTCGGTGTCCAATTGAAGAGATCCGGTGCCTTCTAAGCTCATAGTTCATATTTATACACGATTCATACTTAGATTATGGTGTTGTAATTGTAGATGGATAAATAAAAATAAATAAGTCAATAAATAAATAAATAAATGAATAAATGGGAGATGGATGCATCACTCATCACGCTTGGTTCCCTCGTTTAAAACATTGGCCTTCTTAGCAGCAGCCTCCCATTTGTCAATAGTTTCCTTTTCATACGCCAAATGTGGAACGTATTCTTTGCTTTGACCAAATTTGAACACGATGAACGTGACAATCGCGGCACCAGCCAACACTTTCAGGAAGTTGGAGTTGGCATTCTTGGGCTCGGGCATCCAGGCACCTTGAAACAACGTTAGTACTATGATCTATACCTCTTTTCGATTCCATTTTCAAAAACAGTATCGATGTCAATATCAATGTCAATATCAGCAACAATATCAGTTTGTTATCAATATAGGTGTTAACATCGGTATCAGTAGCACTCACCAGTAGGGGCCCACACATGCTAGTTCGGTAGTTAGTATCCAAACACTCCTTCAATACTCCAATACTTCAATACTTCAATACTTCAACACTCACTTTTGGATATGGAAAATTACTGCCACCCTGCATCAAAGTTAGTCCCCTATCATTAATTGCATTCAAAAACTCTAGTGTTCACTCTGTTGTCACATTTTAGAGTCGCACTCACCATTTTTACTCAGTTATTCGTTTAATATATCGATTCACTCCCTTTCCCCATTTTTGTGATTTTTAGATATTGTTAGGAGAGAACATCCAGACACCATGTACCGCTACTACTACTACTGTTACAAGTATTAAGTATTATTATATCATTATCTATCCAAAATCCTCGCAATCTCATCCTTGAACGATCCCTTACCGATACTCGTCAACCTTGAGCTCAATGTTGGACTGACACCCGTCATGTCAATTTTAGAGTATAGATCTTCTAATTTTTCAAACCGATTCTTTAATTTTTCATAATTATCAGCCTGTATTATCAGTTGTTGATTTTGAGATTCAATAACTTTTCCAACATATTTTTCAAGACTACTATTGGCTTCATTTACCATGTGGGAATTTTCCTCAGTGATTTTACAGACTCGTTCGTATTCTGCAATTTTGGTGTTTATCTTCTTGACATATTGATCAAATTTCAATTTAGCATCCTTGACTAAGTCCTGTTGTGATGCTTTAAATTTTTCAAATTGATCAGATACCAACTTCTTGATATTCTCTTCATTTGACCCACTCTGACAAGCTTTAAAATCATTGGCAAGAATTTGGTATTGATTCTCGATTTTTTCAGTAAATGATTGATATTTCTCATTATAATGGGCATCTAACCTTTCCATCCTCATCAGTATCAATTTATTAAAATCTTCTTTAATCTTACCAACGCTGAACTCAGATTTAACTTTTTCTAGTGTTGTTGAAAGTCTGTCCCATTTTAAATTCGAACGCTCTTCCAGATCTCTTTTAAATTCATTAAAAGCATTCGAATTTTTGACGAAGGATTCAGAATACGCATCTTTGGCCTTTGCTAATTCATTCAATGCATCACTCTTACCTTTGTATATATCACTTATCACGTCCCTTTTCGTGAGTTTGATCGTCTCCAGGGATTGTGATCTATGTTGTTGAATTGTCTCTATCGCTTCACTGGTGGGTTTCTCTAATGCCTTAGTCAATAGATTATGTGAATCTTTCCCTTTCTTTTCAAGTTCTTGGAATTTCTGGTCTATGGTTTTCATTAGGCCAGGTTTTTGTGATTTTAGTTCATCAAATAACCAGTTAGAATTCTTTTGCAATTGTTCAATGCTTTTGAAATAGTCAATTGAATTTAAAACAGACATGATTTTGTCTGTAGGATCATCTTCCTTTGATTGTTCTTTCTCTGTGGTGTTTAATGCGTTGAGGATATCAGAGTTGATTTTCTCTGTTAGGTTTTTGATCATTTGGGATTCTTTCGTAGATAGAGCTTTGCTCTTGATGGGCTCTGATTGTTTTGATACTCGAGTTCCTTTAGTTTTGGTAGTTGTTGTTACTGATTTGTCGACAGCAGGCTCATTAGATGCGTCAACAGTCCCTTCCTTAGGAACTGATGGTTTGGAAATTGTACTCCCTTTAGTTTGAGCAGTTGCTGTGACTGATTTGTTGACATCAGATTCATTGGATGCGTTAACAGATCCTTGTTTAGGAACCGATTGTGTGGAAACTCGAATCTCTTGAGGTTTTGCAGTTGATGTAACTGATTTGACCACAGCCTCATTAGATAAGTTATCTTGAACAGGTGCCTGCTTAGGAAGCGATGGTTTCCTTAATTTCTCTTGAGGTTTGGCAGCTGTTGTTGGTTGAGCGGGTTGTGCTAAAATTTCGATAGCAGGGTTATTAGATGAGTTATTTTGAACAGATGCATCTTTAGAAGTCGAAGCCTCATGTGACGAACTCTTCTCAGGATGTATCAAGTACAAGCCGATTTCCAACACTTGCAACAACAACTTCGCAGCATTGATTTTCCAATTGTCAGTCAACTCTTGCAAATACCTGGAAACATTACCAATCAACAACGGGTCGAATATGACCAATTCCAATGGCATCGTATTGGGATGAAACTGCTTCAAATGCACATCAATGAAATCCGGATCAAGCTTGACCATGAATGGACGTCCTTCTGATGTGCACTGTGCACAGTGGAAGTGGACACCCGACTGCTCGCTGGCCGCAATGATCACGTTCTTCAAAGACTTCATCATGAACTCGTTCGTGAAGCGTGGGGCGCGTTCGTACTGTGTGGGCACGATCTCCTTGTACAGGAGACTTTCGACATAGATCTTGTCTGGCGGCAGATTCAGCACCTCGGTGGGCGTGAGCTCCCCGGGCTTGACCCGGATCAGTGTGGGATCCATCACCATCACCATCACCATCACAATCAATACTATTAGAGACTATTACTCTATGAAAATTGAAAAACTAACCATTAACAACAACACCACTGTTAAGCAAAATGCCCGCTGAGATGAAAGGGCTGCAGCAGTTCATCGCGGACTTGCGGGCGGCTGCAACGCGAGACGAGAGTGACCAGCGCATCAACGCCGAAGTGGCGAACATCCAGAGGCAATTCGGCCACGACAGGCTCAACGGGTACCAAAGGAAGAAGTATGTCACCAAGCTGCTGTACATCTACCTCCTGTCGAGTTGCAACATCGCCGCGTACAACACCACTTTCGGGCTCAACCAGTCCCTCGAGCTCATTGCCTCGAAGGTCTACTCCGAGAAACACATTGGTTACTTGTCAGTGCTGCTCCTGTTCGGATCACAGCTCAACTCGAAAGAACAGGCGTCTCATGAATTGGTCAACTCAGTGACAAGTGCAGTCAGGAAGGATCTCGCATCCGCAAACGAGGAGTTCAACGCACTGGCGTTGCAGTTCATCGGGTCCGCAGGGGACGCCAACTTTGCTGAATTGCTGGTTGAAGACGTGTTCCAAATCCTTAGATCACCAACAAGTTCACCTTTTCTCAAGAAAAGATCCGTTTTAGCCCTGTTAAAACTAGTGAGGGCAGACAAGTCGGTGTTGAGTGCACACCCGGGTTGGATCCCTCGAATCTTGTCGTTGTCTGATGATAGAGACCTGGGAGTGATTGTTTCATCGATCCCATTGATCCAATTCATTGCCGTTGAGATCGATCTTGAGCCCGTATTGGCATTGATTCCTACATTGACTAAGAAACTAAGCTTGATGGTTTTGGAGACTGAACATTTACCAAAAGAGTATTTCTTTGGAAGGATTGCTAATCCATGGCTGATTGTTAAAATTTGTAAACTTTTAACAATATTGATTCCAAATTCAGAAATATCAAACATGGATTTAACCATTTTGAAAACTTTAAGAGATTGTGTCTCAAAAGTAATTGAATTCACTAATCAAAGAATTTCAGATTCTGCAATTAGAAACGCTCATAATGCCGTCTTGTTTTCAATGATTGATTTAGCATCTTTGTTAAACCCAACAAAAGAAGCATTGATCTCTTCAATTGATGCAGTTTCTACACTTTTAGACTCATCGGAATCCAACACGAGATACCTTGCCTTAAACTCATTGATCACACTAACGTCTAAAACCCCACATAACACCACAAATCAAAAACATTTATTGAAAATCTTTCAACTGTTGAAAGAACAAGACGTTTCCATCGCCAAAAAGAGTCTTGACTTGATATATGCACTCGCAGACTCAGAAACGGTCATTTCCATTGTTGATGAACTGTTTAAAATCTTGAAAACTTCAGACCAGATAGTCAAGCAGGAAATCGCAATCAAGATCTCTGTTCTTTGTGAAAAATTCGCATCATCTCCACATTGGTTCGTCACCACCATGTTAGAACTGATTGATAACTCGGGCGCTTCTTTAAACGAATCCATTTGGGAAAGAGTCGTTCAAATCATCGTGAATAATGAATCATTACAACAATTCACATGTGTGGAAATTTTGAAATATATAACAAAGCCTAAATTTTCAGAACCAATGGTTAAAATCGCAGCCTATATCCTTGGTGAATTCGGTGATCTTATCAAAACAGAAATCAACATCCAGAGACAATTTGAAGTGTTGGCAAACATCTATTTCTATGTGGCTAACAATACAAAGATAATGATCTTGACTTCCTTCATGAAAATGTTGAAAAATAACATGGGTGCCAAACATTTGAAGTCCAATATTATTAGAATCCTAAGAGTTGAAGTCAACTCTATCAATTTAGAATTACAACAACGGTCATTTGAATACTTGACATTGATTCAAAAGTTGAACACAGGGGAAGGAAGGGCATTGTATAAGATTTTGTTTGCAGAAGCACCAGTTTTCAACGCTTCTGAAAATAAGTTGTTGTTGAAACTCGCTAAAAGAACACAAATTCAACCTTTGAGATCAACAATCACCGAGAATCTAACCGAGAAATTGAATGGTAGTGACAATGCCATCACATCAGTCAATGGAATCACTAAAGATCTCACTGGTGTTCAACTCAATGATCCATTCGATAAATCTCCTGTCAAACGTTCCCCATCGGTATTACAATCTTCCAAACCAGATGGTCCGTTGACGCCAAACTGGCAACAGGGTTTCTACAGACTTTTCGAATTTAACCAAGGTGTCTTTTTCGAAAACTCACTGATTAAAATTATACTGCGTGTTAATAAGAATCATGCCACAAGAAAAGACTCAACTGCATTGACGTTGACGTTCACTAATAAATCACCACAAGACATCACGTCCTTCATTGTGTCATTGACGAATTATAAAACCGTTCAACCAGATCTGATTGTCTCGTTGACTGAATTCCCACAGACCGACATCTCCATCAATAACAAGACCAACTGTGAAATCAATGTGGTTTTAAGAAATCCGGTTTTCAAATTCCAAGAGATACCTAATTTGAGAATTCAATTCAACACAGGTGGTGCTTTCAATTCAATAAGGTTAAAGTTACCAATCTTCCTCACAAAATTTTTAAAACCTACGAAATTACCAGTGCAACAATTCAATCAACATTGGTCACAAATTGACGCATTGGGTCCAGCTGGAGAATCCACCAAATCAATCACTACAAAGTTACAAATCGATGGACTCTGGTTAGAAAGGTTTGTTGAAAAATTAGGCCTGAGTATAATTGACATCAATGAACAAACAGGTGAGATATTCGGTTCAGGAATAGTACATACCAGTGCAAAGGGAAATTTTGGTGTCTTGTTGAAAACGGTGTTAATTGGTGCAAATGAAGTTAGGTTTGTGGTTAGGGCAACGACACCATTGGTTGCGGAGCTGGTTATTGACTCGTTGGATAAGTTTTTTAGTCATTGACAACTGACTCTTCAATTGAAACAAACTGCCATCGAAAGTGTGACGAATTATAAAAATAAAATACTGTATAGAGAGCAAAATATTATGAAAATGTGTATTATTTATCTGTGTATGATTGGTTTCACATATATTTGAAAGTTGAGTATTCAATCATGTTGGTATCAATCGAAACTGTGAGATATTATGCGTAAAAGTATAGAGCATGAGGATCAGTTTCTTGGTGGTCTGGATCCAAAGATATCAGTCCCGACTCTAATATAACTAGTCCCTTGTTTCAAAGCCTGTTGATAATCAGCACTCATGCCCATAGACAATTTCAACTCAGTCGAGTATTTCTCATCCAAATGTTTTTTCAACAAATACAAAGCATCAAAATCTGGGTTTATTTCCTGATCGGCATGTGACTTCTCAAATGAGCCTATCGTCATTAATCCTTCAAGTTTCAAATTCTTAGAATCAGAAGATGTCAAATATTCAACAATTTTATAAATCTCATCTTTATCAGAAGGCAACAATCCAGATTTCTGCTCCTCTTCCGAAGTGTTAATCTGTAATAACACATGAATCACTGGTCCATTACCTTCCCTCGTATCGTTCAACTTCTTTGCTTTCTTCAACGAATCAATCGTCTCCACACTGTACAAATTCTCAATATTGACAGCCAGGTCTTTACACTTATTCGTCTGCAACCCACCAATGAAATGCCACTTGATATCTTTGGGCAACACCTTTGCTTTCCCAATGAGCTCCTGGACGTAGTTCTCGCCGAAATGGCGCACCCCTTTGTCGTACAACGCCTGGATGTCACTTGCTGGCTTCAACTTCGAGACGGCCACAAGCTCAACCTCGTGCTTAAAGCCTCTCTCCACGGCACTGATATCCCGTTTCACGCGCTCATAATTAGCATAAAGCTCGCTCTGTCTCTCTACAGTGTACTGCTCCATTGAAACTGCCTTCAAACTCGCCCGTCTGACTGCCCTGAGCATCCACTTAAGCGCACTTACGTCCCATCTCCTAATAGCCTATTTCACAATTTCTCGGGGCTAAAAAATCCGCTGACTAAGCGAAATCAGCATTCGAAAAACTGTGTGTGAATACTTAAAATACGCTCTCTAACACTTGATACTTCCAGTTAAAAAGACGTTTGCTGCTGCTCCATTCAGTTCAATTCAGTTGTTGCTTGGTTATTCATCACTTTGAATAAAATCCGTCAAAGATGTCTGCTGCTGCCCCTTTGCAATCGTCCGATTTCGTGCTCTCCGTGAAGTACCCGCACGAGCAAGGTGTTGCTTCCTCAAAGGCCAAAAATGACCTGAGCAAACTCGTCAAGGCACTCACACTCGCCGGGTTCTATATTCAGACAAGACCTGGTGATGCCGACACTCTGCTCGTGTTCGTCAAGGCCAATGACAAAGCATTGTTTCAGTTGCTTAAATCACAAACTGTCAAGGAGTACCTCCATGGTGTCAAATATGAATTGGAAGACGATGAACAAATCTTGTCCAGTTTGACCCATGTTGAGAAATTGAGAACTATTAATGGATTGTTGACATATCCTGAGTTTGAAGGTGGTGTAGGCATCACTCCGGGTTCAGGATCATGGGAATTCGTCAATAGTTTATCTCCTATTTATGACTCTGAAGAGAATTCCAAATTGTTTTGGAAATGGTTCAAGAAGCCATTGATTGATGAATCTGACATTGAGAGAATCAGATCATTTGCAGGTGAAGAAGTGGCTTTATATTTCGGATATTTAAGGTTTTATTTTTTATGGTTATTGATCCCAACTGTGTTTGGTCTTGTTTCTAATTGGTTCTTTAGTGATTTCTCCATCGCATTCACTATCTTAAACTCATTATGGGCAATCTTCTTCATCAATGCATGGAAGAGAAAAGAATTGAGTTACGTCACGGCTTGGGGTGTCAAAGGCTCTTCAAAAGTTGAAGTTCAAAGAGCTGAGTTCAAAGGTGAAAGTGAAGATATTGATTTAGTGACTGGTGTTAAGACTCCATACTACCCACCTGAAAAGAGAACTTTATCCAAAGTTAAATTCATCCCAACTGCAATCTTTGGTGGTTTATTACTCTTGACTTTCCAATTGACTTGTTTCGTCATTGAAATTTTCCTTACTGAATTATACCAAGGTCCAGGTAAACCTTTATTAGCACTTGTCCCAACTATCCTAGTTGTTGGTGGCTCCCCATTCGTCACTGCTTACTACTCAACATTTGTCAACAAGGCAGTGGACGCTGAAAATCACGAAACTAACTCAAGTCATCAAGCTTCCATCACTCAAAAATTATACGTTCATAATTTCCTTGGTTCTTATGCTCCTTTATTCATCACCACTTTCCTATACTTGCCATTTGGTCACTATGTCAACTCATACCTAACACCAATCAGATCATTGTCTTCCAAATTCGGTATCCCGGTCGTTGAAGACAAGTATCAAATCACAACGGGTAGATTAGTTGGACAATTCGGATTCTTCACACATACAAGTTTAATCATTGGGTTCATGTTGGAAAATTTTGTTCCTGTCACCATCAGACTTGTGAAAGAGTACCTTGCTAAAAAATCTCCAATTACACAGAAAGATGCACCAGAAGAAGCTAAATTTCTTGCAGATGTCAGAAAACAAGTTTCAAAACCAAAATTCAACGTTGATAACGAATACAGAGAATTAATCTTGAACTTTGGTTACTTGGTCATGTTTGGTCCAGTTTGGTCACAGGCTCCATTATACTCATTGATCTCTAACTACATCGAAATCAAAGGTGATTTAGAGAAACTTCTATATGAATCTCAAAGACCAATTCCAACACATACTGATTCAATTGATCCATGGAATACAAACTTGGAGATCTCTACTTGGATAGGAACTGTCATTGCACCAATCATCACTATTTTTTTCAAAGATCAGGACAAATACATCACTTCAACCGAATACAACCCATTAGTCACTGCAATTGGAGTTCCTATTTGGAAAGCCACAGGTGGTGCTTTAATCTTTGAGAATTTATCAATCGTTTTAAATTTCTTTGTTTCTGCAATTTATAAATCTTCATATGCTGATTTAGAACATGAACATGATCTTAAAGCATTACATGTTCGTCGTGCTTACGTTGATGCGAACTCTTCAAAACCAGCCTTCAATAAGAGAGATTTCGTCATTGATGAAGACAGTTCCGCATGGGAAAATTTTACAGGTGATAATGTCCTCAAGGCAATTGATTCAATTGAGCCTGTTGATTTTAATGTTGCAACCACAACTGGAGCTTCTATTTCTGAAGATGGTGAACTACGTTCCCGTGTCAACAAAGGACAATCACAAAAGAAAGAACCTATTTCTGAATTGGAATCTTCAGGTGCTTCTTCTTCTTCGCCTGTCGTTGCTGCTGCCGCTTCCATCACTGCTGCCTCAAAATCGATAAAACCAACAATTTTCAATCCTTCTTCTGTGCCATCTGAACCAGTGGAAACTTCATCAGCTGCTTCAAGTTCTGTTCCAACCACACAAGAATCCGCTCTACCAATAAGAGATTCATCTCCAATTTCTCAAGGTTCAGGATCATTGAACGGTGCAACATTACCACCAAACTTTGGCTTGAAGAAGAATTTGTCCGGCACAATTTCAAATCAACCAGAAATTCAATCACCATCTCCTGTCCCAGCCCAAGCTTCAGCTCCAGCTCCAGTTTTAGCCACATCAATTGCTGCTGGTACTGCTCCTGCTGCCGCTGCCGCTCCTGTTTCCACCTCATCAATCACTGATGAAACCCCAGCAGAGTCGAAATCAGCAGAGATCACAGAACAAGTCAATAAGACTTTAGACCCATATGTTGAATCATTGGAAAAATCTACAAACATTGCAGAAACTGATCCAAAAGCTGTTCCAGAAGTGAGTGAAGCTGAAAGAAAATCAGCAGTTGGATCTCGTGATTCTGCATCTTCTTCTTCTCAGGGGTCAACTCCACATAGACATAAATCTAGCTTGTTGAAGTCAATTAAGAAGAAAGCTCATATACATTTGCCATCCCCAAGTAAATGAGTTGTGTGTTTATTCATTCAGGTTTATTTTTATATTCTGTTTCTAACCGTTGTGTATTATTGTGGAATATGATCTACATGTTTTTGGGTTCTTATAAACAATATTTGTTCAGACATGATCTTACTCGTAAATTTTGTTCTATTTTATTCTATTTTTTAAACTAGTTTAAAATTGTTGTTTAACTTTTGATAATATCAACTCTAGCTCTATCCCAAACATCATGTAAGTATAATTCCTCTTTTGAATCCTCAACTTTCGTAAGTTTCTCAAAATCAGGCGCTTTTAAAGTCAATGAAATAAAACTTCCATTACCATTAGGTCTCATAAACACACCAGGATTTATTATCAGCACATTTTTAACAATTTTTGCAAAAAATCTTAATTCGGATGGAATTATCAATATATCAGGCACAGTTTCATTAAACTCACTTAATCCTAAATATGGAACATCTAAATCAGATGCAGGCAAATGTTCCAAGACTTCACCATTTTCATCAATTTTTCTCTTTCTTGAACGTGTTGAACCTGGGAAATAAGGATAAAACCTTCTTTGTTCAATGATATGTCCAGCCAATCTTTCAAACCTGTTCAACTTCACATATTCATCACCTTTGTTGACATCCCTCAAGTCTTTAAAAATATCATTATTAGAAACACCAACCACAAATTCATTTATTTGAAATATTGATGGATTTGGGAATGATTTGAAATTTTTAGGCAATAGCAATGATTTTCTATTCAATGAATCTTGTGGATATGCAGCATGATTAGATGCTGAATCTTTCAATGATGGAATCATAACTGTTTGAATCTTATTATTCAATTTTTTCAAAATCGGCGTCACTATCAATTTAAACACTTCATCCAACGTCTTTGGCTTTGTTTTACCATCACTCGCAACAACATCAATGTTCCCACTCGCGATCAATGGATGTGTTATATCAATAAACGGACCAAAAAATATAACAATATGAGGTTTATGCTCCGTATTTATCCTTTCGATCAATTTCTCTAAATTCTTGAAATCCAAATCATTATTCGTAGTGTATGGCCCCGACGCAATTATAACTTTAACACCATCATTCCCATTTGGATAATACTCTTCCAATTCTTCCTTTGGTGTCACTGGGGCACCTAATAATGGGACTTCTAAGATTTCATCAACTTTGAAATATTCACCACTTGCATTTTTACCTTTCAGTGCCACAATCTGACCCGGGAAAAGCGAAAAGGATGATAATGCCGACAGGTCCAATGGGATTCTTTTCCCTGCTCCCAATAATCTCCCCGTTTCCAATGCTAACGAGCTGGAGTTCAATTGTGTGGATTCCTCACTAAGTGATGGATTATCAGAAACTATTCTCCCCACGGTCAAGATTTGAGATTGTTGGAAAACTAAAGGATTAGCAAAATCACTGATTGAAAGCTTGTACTTCTCCTGTACTATGCTCATGAACTGTTCAATTTGAGAATCTAAAACATCTGCAGTTTCCAATAACTTAGTTCTCATTGTTCTGAATGAATACTTCTTAGCATCAAAATTCGCCGTCAATCTCAATGGATTCTCCGCATCCAAGTCCAATTGTCCAACATCAAATCCTTCTGATTTAGCAATTGATGGATTCAACGTCTCTATGATTTCCCCAGAGACTTGTCCATTAGATTTCAATGGAGTTGGAGTGATATTTGCAGCAGGGACATTATTAATCTTATTGGTTGGTGTCTCATTTATAGCACCCAATGGAGAAGATTTCGCCACTGATGCCTCTAATGGAGAGTTCTTGATCGGTGTTGTCACACTGGCATTCAAAGTCCTCTTCTTAACAATGGATGGAGTCGTTGGCATGAAATTAAAAGGTGATGAGTTGACACTTTTGATGATCTTCTTTGATGATTTGACTGTGGATGGTGGATCCAGTTGCTGGATTTTCTTCTTCTCTAGTCTTTCCTGGATATAATCTTGTAATTTGAGGAAACTTTCTGGTGTCAATTCAAGATCTTTACCATTATGTTTGGTGAATATGAATGATTCCCAGTCTAAAAACAGATCTTCCACGGAGATGGAGAAGATCTTCATGATCTGGCCACACGCCTGAACGAGCTCTGGTTTATCAATTTCTGGGCCAAACTTCTTCACCAGCTGCTTCTCAACGTTCATCTTTTGTTTTCTCCCAATAGATATCTTGAAATAACGCGTGAAGTTTAACGATAAACACGAAATTGAATTCAGATAATTTCGCGTTTTCGCGTTTTTTCGGTTTGAGGCCCTGGGTTTTTTTCAATATATAAATTATAAGGACATAGTTAATACTCTTCAAAAACGTCTAAACTGAAGAAATTTAATGATTCAAACGGAAAAGTCACAGAATTTATCCGAGTCATCAGATAACCTGTCGAATAAGCTGATCGCCAAAACAATTTCTGAGTCAATCGGATCAGTTTTGGGCTCGTTATTGACACATACGAAAGAAGTTGTTGGTGATGAGGTTGGGAAAGTCACTAAAAAGTACAATGAGTTAGACAAGGTCGTTGTTGGAGTGGTGGAGTCTATCGAAAAGATACAGGAATCTGTAGAAATTTTGGGAAATTCTCACTTGGTTGAGCTGGATTTCGAATTAGAGAGAATTGAGGGTGATATTGAAGAGGTGAGGGTGGGACTTGATGAGTTCAAGAAATCCGATGAATTGAAGAAAAGGGCATCAGCAAAAGTAACAGATACATTGGTTAAAAAGCTTCCCGGTATGATAGAAGCTGGGATTAAAAAAGAACTGAATTCAAAGGAAGGAATGATTGTTAAGAAGGCAGTTGAATTGTTGAAGCCTGATGATTTATTTGTCAATTTGAAGAGCAGAATAGATGAATTGCATACATTACAGCAGTCTCATGTGAAGAGTACAGAATTCGAATCAAGATTGAAAAAAATGACTTTGGAATACAACACAAAGATTGATGAATTGACTAACAAATTCGAAAAAGCACAGCAAGAGACAGCGAAAGAGTTGGAAGCACTACGGACCCAAAATGAAGAACTCAGAAATGCATCAGAAATAATCAATAAGAAATATTTGAAAAGAAGAGTGGAAATCAAGAGTTTGATTTCAAATATGAATGAGTTGACTTCCATAGTTGATACAATGAAAGAAGAAATAGACGATGAGGAGACTATAGCGGAACCAAATTTGATTCAAAAAACACTAGAAAAGGCCTCTTCGAAATCACCATCCAAGTCAAATTCCAAACCATCTACTCCTAAAGGCAAAGCCCGCCATTCATCACCATCTTCTCCTGTCACCCATTCGAACAAAAAGGGAAATACCAAATCTGAGAAAAGGAAAATCATTCAGAAAGCAAAAGCTCCTAAGAAGAGAAAAGTTGGATCTCAAACTTAATTTTTGATTGAACCATGAAGAGAAGCTGGATCCAAATAAGTATCATTTAAAAGAGGTTGAGCACAAGTATCAAACTACAAATTTCCCATACAAGACTTATCAAAAACACAATAATTCAATCTACCCTTCTAAATAAAGCTCTTTACCATCCTCCAATCTTTGTGTCTCTTCTCTTTTCAAATCTCTATTGGTTAAAAAGGACACCACAATGACCAAAAAGAGTCCAAAAGCTGTCAAACATGCGTTATAAATAAACCCAATACGGAACTCTGGCTGTTGATCTTGATTGAAAGTCAACAATGGAACCCAAAACCCAGTCACATACGCCAATGTGTTAGTGCACACCACAACAAAATTTCTCTTCATGTCATCTTTGGCCAACAATCTATTAACCCATGAGAAAATCAACGGTTGACCAATGGATAATGGTATACCAATCCCGAAATAAGCGAACCAATGCAAACCGATAGGGATGTTCCACACAGCCAATACCGCACAACTAAAGCAAACTGTTGAAAACATAAACATCAGGAAGAATGCATTTAATGTTCCCTTGTAATAATCATTGAAGTAGGCAACAAACACAGCTAATGCAATACCACCACCAGAGATTGCTGTTGGATAAATGTTATAACTAGAAGATGGCAGTTTCAGAGTGTTTTTCATCCATAATTGGAATGCTTGTGATGATATTGGTTGGAAAGCATTGTTGAAAGTTAGGAAAAGAACAGGAAAGAAGTATATGTGCCATGTGTTGAAGAAGGACTTGATTTTAGCAAATGAATACTTTTCTCTAATGTTCAATTGTGCACCGATTCTTCTTCTTCGTTCCAGTGCAACCAGCTTGTCATTTTCATTGAAATAGAAAGCAGTTGTGGTAGATGGAGTGTTTGGATCTAGGAACAGAGTCAAAAATGCAATTGGAATGGAGATCACAAAATCCATGACAAACATCCATTGAAATGGCTCGAGACGTTTTTGTGCCCACTCAGAAGTGATGATAGATTGTTGTAAAGGACCTGAGATTAAACCAGCAGCAGTACCTGCACAAGCAAAATAAGTTGATCTCTTGGTCAACTCTTTTTTTGAGTACCATGAACCAATCAAATATTCCAAACCAGGAAAGTATCCACTTTCTGTCAATCCAAGAAAGAATCTGATAGCATATAAACCGGGCATAGACTTAGGAACAATCATCAAGATGGTAAGGAATGCCCAAGTAAACTCTAATCCAGCAAGATAATAACGTGCAGAGATTCTATGAAGGATCATATTTGAAGGAATTTGACCGATGAAATAACCAACAGTCCACAAAGTGTTCAAATAGTTATATTGATTACCAGACATGTTATAGTGTTCTTTCATACCATTAACGTAAGCTGTCCCAACATTGGTCTGATTTAAATTCTTTAAGAAATAACCAGAACAAGCAGATAACAAAAGACAAAAATCTAACTTGATCATGAATTTTCTCTCTAAGGGGTGCTTATCAATAGGATCCCATAAGAAGATGAAGAATTTGTACCACCATGTATTTCTTCTTGCCACTTCTTTCTCGTCCATATCAACCACGATGTTGATGTAAGGTTCTTCAGTTTGGAGTCTAAATCCGTTAACTTTAGTACTTTCTGTATCATCGGAGTTGACCTCTGATGTGATTTCGACAGCGCTTGTCTCTTTCAAGTCAGAATCCGTTCTTTTGAATCTGTCAAGGATTGCCATTTTCTCTTAACTACTAGTAAGGATGCATGATAGTAGTACAATCTACAGACTTTTTATACCTCAGTTTCCAGGATGACGACTTCTTCCTGGGCAATGCTGAATAGAACCACAGCCACGAGCTAAGACTCTATTTTACTACCAAGAGACGCTCACTTCGTACAAACACGAGTCCCATCCAAGAATTTTTTCGAATTGAATCTTGATAAAAGAAGACCCAAAAGTAAAAAAAATTGATGGAGCTGTCAAATTTGATGAGCCACACTTTAGTTTCAAACAGGTGATTCGGGGCTGGTTTAATTGGACCCTTTGACAACGTGTTGAGATGAAAAGTGATAAGATCTTCCACTCACATGAGCTCATGGCTTCATGTTTTGAGACGTTGTAGAGAGATTGAAAGTGACACTGTTTTGGCAGATACAGATTATACAGAGTAGGCATTGAGCAAATTAGAGGCTTGAAATTCTATTACCAAGGATTCAAGGAACAAGAATTGGCATCGAAAGCCAAACGTCAAGAGTTTTTTCTTGCTTTTGCTTTGTGAGGCTTCATAGTGACAAGACTCATGATTCTAGCTAGATCTTGGTAAATTTAGTAGAGGAGCACCTACTTAACAGATGTAAATCCAAATACAATCACCATAGAATCCATCATGGGTCTTTACTATAAAGTAAAAGTACTTCTCCGACAAAATACATCGAAGAATTAATTTTTCAGCTGCTGATTCTTGAATGCAATTGTGTGGTTAATATCCAAACACTACAAAGCCACACCAGTTTCAGCCAAAATCCGCCATTGTGTCCTAAATAGGAAAGCTAGCCAAAGAAAATGACTAGAATTGACTTAATGGACCCCGAAACCAGCCCTGGTAATGACGCGGACCTGTCCGTGATTGGAGGAATTGGCCTCTGATCCGCCTAATAAGTCCATCAATTGCGCTTCTCCGTGGCTGCATTTTGATGGCAATGGAAATTCCGTTGACATTAGTTTCTATTATGTTCTTAATTTTCTAAAGCTTATTGTAGGCTGTAGCAAAGATGAGAGGGTTCAATTAGCCCAACATACCTCTATAACCATTCATTGGCCCTCTTTTAAGTTGCTTATAGTTGAGGAGTAAATTTTTTTATTTTCAAAACATTTTTTAAAAACCCCAGGCTATTGACCCCATTAACCCCGAGGATGAATGAAACTGTTTGGATTGATTCACAGCTCGTGGCAACTGTGTATAGAACCTAGCACGTGACTTCGTTCTTTTCAGAATTCATCAAATTAATTTGGCTCAAAGTTGCATGTAGATTCAAAAAAAAATCAGTAAGATTCGGTTAAATGAACTATAATTCCGAGGAAAAAAGAAGATTACATACTTTGACTTTAATAATTGAAATTGAATTTAATGAACTTCAGAAATATAAACAGCCTGCAGCAGCTCATTTCATATTCATCAATAATGCCCTACTTGAGTATACCAGAATGTCAAAAATTTGGAGGAAGGTCTATGTAACGTCTATGTAAAGTCTAAAATCTCTTCTAAGACCTTGAAACCAACAAACATTATTACAACTTGGAAAATGTTCCATTCAAGAGAAGATTGCAAAACAGTGAAAAATGCACGCACTCTCATTGCCCATTCAAGACCAATGTATTCAAAGAATTTTCCAAACGTCACAGGGGAAAAAGTTGTAGATTCAATAGATGTCATAAGACCTCTCTTCTCTTTGAAGTATTGAACAATGCATCCAAAAGGTGGGGAGATCATAAGCTCACCATTTGAATCACATAGTGTTCAAAGATTCAAGATGAAAACACCAAACTTTTGCATTGAGATAACTGTGATAAACTACGATCCGAATGAAACTAAACCTCAAGCACCATCTAGATCAAGGTCCGAGGAATACAGAAGTCATAGAAGTCATTAAGTCGACAAATAACAAGAAGCAATTCCCAAAAAAAAAAACATTCTTAGAGTGACACTTGAAGTGACTGTATAACTTGGACCCGCTGGTAGGCTGTCACTGCGCTAATTTTTTTCAGTCAACAATACAAAGAAAAACTTGATAGGTGAATGGCCGACGCCCGACAGTTGAGGGCTGATGTGCCAGTTCGGACAATCCACTGTCATCATTACACCGCCGGAATTCCCATTTTAGCTCGCTATTACTGTAAATCTACATCACTAATAACGAAAACAAAACATCAAATTTTAAACAATCTGTTTATATAACACTAAGTCTAGGAAGACACTTCAAGTCTCAGCATAAGCTTTTCTATCTTCTGGTGACAATTCAGCAATCTCTTTCTTGATATCCTTAGCAGACAAAACATATGTGACACCAGTCATAATAATACCTAATGCAGACAAACAAGCAATGTAGATGAAACCTTTGTGGAATTCAGGAGCATCATTTTGATTGAAAGTTAACAATGGAACCCAAGCACCAGTGACGTAAGCCAGTGTGTTAGTACAAACAACGACGAAATTTCTCTTCATGTCATCTTTGGCCAATAATCTATTAACCCATGAGAAAATCAACGGTTGACCTGCGGCTAGAGGGATACCGATACCATAGTAAGCGAACCAATGTAAACCAATAGGAATGTCCCAAGCTGCCAACACGGCACAACTGAACACGACTGAGGTGAACATTATCGTTAAGAAGAATGCATTCAATCTACCTTTAGAGAAATCGTTGAAATAAGCGACAACAACGGCAAAACCGATACCACCCCCAGAAATGGCAATTGGATAAATATTATAACCTGATGGTGGTAATTTCAAAGTGTTTTTCAACCATAATTGGAATGCTTGTGATGTGATTGGCTGGAAAGAGTTATTGAAAGTTAAAAATAAGATTGGGAAGACATAAATGTGCCATGTGTTGAAAAAAGATTTAATTTTAGCAAATGAATACTTTTCTCTGGTATTTAATTGTGCACCAATTCTTCTTCTTCTTTCTAATGCAATTAATTTATCATTCTCATTGAAATAAAAGGCGGTAGTAGTAGATGGAGTGTTTGGATCTAAGAAAAGAGTCAAGAATGCAATTGGAATAGAAATAACGGTATCCATAACAAACATCCATTGGAATGGTTGTAAATGATGTTGAGCCCATTCAGAAGTCAAGATTCTTTGTTGTAATGGACCTGAGATTAAACCAGCAGCAGTACCAGAACAAGCGAAATAAGTAGATCTTTTGGTCAATTCCTTTTTAGAATACCATGAACCAATCAAATATTCCAAACCAGGGAAATATCCACTTTCCGTCAAACCAATAAAGAATCTAAGTGCGTATAAACCATTAACACTTTTTGGTGTAATCATCAACACTGTTAAGAATGCCCAAATGAATTCAAGACCAGCAAGATAGTAACGAGCAGAAATTCTATGCAAGATTAAATTTGAAGGAATTTGACCAACGATGTAACCAACAGTCCATAAAGTATTCAAATAGTTATATTGATTACCAGTCATATGATAATGTTCTTTCATACCGTTAACATAAGCAGTACCAACGTTACTTTGGTTTAAATTCTTCAAGAAATAACCAGAACATGAAGACAATAACAAACAGAAATCCAATTTCAACATGAATTTTCTTTCTAATGGATGCTTGTCAATAGGATCCCAAAGGAAGATACCAGCCTTGTACCACCATTTGTTTCTTCTTGCAAGTTCTTTCTCATCTAGTTGAACTGCAATGTCAATGTATGGTTCATCAGTCTTGACTTTAAATCCATTAACTCTTAAAGTTTCGTCATCATCTTGGGATGAGTACACTTCATTAACTGAGTGGGAATCCTCTTGTTTCAACTCGTTATCACTCATAGTTGGAACTTGACAGTAGTTAGCTGAGACTGACATTTCTACAGAGAGGGGACCTTTTGTCTCTTTTTTATATCTCCACCATCGTAATGCCACAATATTGATAAAACGTTCCACTAATTTTCAAACTGAGGCACAGAAAAGACTCCACAGATCCAGCTGAAATCTTGCACCTTCACTATACAATAGCAAACACCTTCGGGTTTCAGCGCGGCTTAATTAACCCATAAATCGCACATTAATTATTTTTAATGTGCCACAATTGAGATGCCATTTTCCGGGTCGTGTCAAAATTACTGAAGATTTGACATGAATGACAACAAAAGAAAAAGGCGTACAGCAGCGGCTTGAAAACAACACTCGACTATTTTGTGTCAATTACAATCAGAATTTCATCAGCACAAGCTTTCCACTATTAGGACAAGACTCTTGACTTTCTTGAGCGTCTCTTGGTGTTTTAGAATTTTGAAGTGTCAAGTTTTTTTTTTCTTTTACAAAGCCACATTGAGCAAAAAAAATTGGCTATTCCACTCAACAGATGTCAGTATGAGGCTGATTCGATCCCACAATTTTGCAATCGACAGCCGACAGGGTTGCCCAAAGGGGAAGCACCCGGCAGAATGGATTCATCTCTGATCCGAGAGGTTCTCTACAATGCTAAAATTATGACTCTTTTTTTTATATCAGTAGACGATACACGATACGATACACGATACGATACAAATCAGGCGAAGAGATATGCTTTACCGGAAGCACCTCCTCCAATGATCCAATTCTGTGTTGGATGGAAATTACAAGCAGCAGGAACATTGGTCATCAACGGGTCTGATAAATGTGCTAATTGAACACCATTTCTATCATAAACATCGAAATATTTCTTCATGTTAGCAATGACAAATTTTTCAGTTTTATCACTTGGGAATCTATGCCATTTCGCCTTTAGGATAGAGACCCATCTTCCTGATTGACAATTATGTTTGATAGTATGTTCTGGTTTTAACTCATTGTTCGGAAGTGTGTAGTCTTGCTTCCAATCATATCCTTCTTTACCCAAGTTGAAAACGTTGATGGTGTCATCATACCCATTACACACCAAATCATTAGAATTATTCCAACTCACTGTCGATACTGACAATCTGGAATCATAAGTCCCGTAAGAATGCAACGTTTTAAAATCATCCAAATCGTTCCAATCACTTGAATCCTGAATGTTTCTAATATCAAACAATTTCATGGTTCTATCCAATGATGCAGTTGCAATTTGATATTTTTGATTTGGATTTATTGCAAATCCACCAATTTTTTTCAATGAAAGTCTTAGGACTTGTCTCTTGCTATGATCATTAGATCTTAAATCCAATCGACCAAACTCACCATCTAACGTAGTGTAATACATCTCATGATCATTGTTGTAATTTATATCTGATATACCAGCGTTATCCTCATTAATGAAAACTTGAGTAGATTTCATAGTTTTCAAATCAATACTTCTAATTGAAGCATCATAACTTGCAGTGTAGACTAAATTCGGGGTATTAAGGTCAAATTCGTACTTGGCGATATTCTTGCCATGTAGTTTGAACAATGTTATATCTATCTCATCAGTGTTATCAGCATTCCAAATCCCACAATGACCACCAGTATCACCACCAATGATCAATTTCTTATCGATTGCCGGATGAAATGTGACATAAGTCATTCTTTCATGGGTCAGTTTGATATCATTAGGTCTAAAATGTTCATATAGTTTCAAGCCATCAAATTCTTTTCTTGATTGTTTAACATCTGCTGATGAATTATCCTTTTGTTGAATAGTTTCGTAATAATCACCAATGGAGAATTTTTTATCATTATTGAGGAAATCTTGAAACTTATCCATAAGTTTCTTTTCATCACCATCGTCATCCTCTGTCTTGACAAGATCAATCAGACTTAAATCACCATTAATTCTAACAGATTTCAACTTCTCTAATTCTGCCCTGTCTGATTTCATACGCTCCACACCCAACTCTGCTTCTTTAGCCTTCTCAATCGAGTCATCAGCAACAATCCCTGCAATTCTTCTCGATCTTCTCGTTGGTGCAGCAGGCTCGGTCTTGACCCTTTTTCTGGTGGAGTTACTGGCACGTACAGATCTCGCTTTTGGCTTCTCTTCCTTCTTGATGTTCTGGTAAATGTCGTTCGAGAGACTGTTAAGGTTCAGCGAGTTGAGCAGCTTCTGGTTTCGGGCGATGTTCGCCTGTCTCTGCTTCTCGAACTCGGACAGCTCGGGCATTGCTCAATGTGCTTGATATCTGGTGAAGGTATACTTAAATGGGTAAAATTTGATCGCGTTTTTTAGTACTCATCACCATATCGCAACTCATCAATATCAATGTCCAACATCCTCTCTGTCTTCTCGCCCCCAGAGTCAAGGGACCTCGAGCCTCACGAGTACGAGGACTGTCTCCCGTGCCAGGTGATGGCCACTTTCTCAGCTTTGGGTGCCGGTGCGTGGTTTGCCTCCGGGAAAGTGTTTGAAGAGGCTGCTGGTGTCTCGAAGGAGGAGAGTCTCAAGAAGAACCCGCTCTGGTGGCGCAACACGGTGCGCTCTTCGGGCGTCCTGCTGATCGCATTCGGGCTGTACAGGGGCTCCGAGGGCTGGCTGTGGAACAAGAAGCGCAACGGGCCGGGGAAGTGATAGGCTTCTCTACAAATATAAATGTAAATAATGTATCTAATATGCCATGTCTGTTGTCTGTTTTATTGTTCTTTGTTCATCTTATAGATCTTCTTTGCCAGATGTCTCAACAATGGGCCCGATTCTTCCTTTTCATATTTAGAAACAAACGATTTCGGCATGTTGAGCAACTCCAAAGGTGTTGGTCTTTCATGCTGTTTCTTTAAACACAAATCAACAAAATTACACAATTCTTTTGAATACTTGGTCTTTGGCAACGATGGTGGTTCTTCATTCACGATTCTTTGCAATAAATCCAAGATCCCATTCGGTGTGTCCTTTTTACCAAAGGGGAATTCACCAGTACTCAACTCTATAAGCATCAATCCCAAAGACCAAACATCACCTTTGATACTGTAGACATCACCTTGAATTCTCTCTGGTGACATGTATGTCGACGTCCCGACAAACGTATCAGCTATTGAATTGTTGCTTAGTTCTCTGCTGACACCAAAATCACAGATTTTTAACTCCCCTTTGAAATTCAACAACACATTTGAAGGTTTGATATCTCTATGAATGATCTTATGCTTTGAATAAAGATAGTTTAAACCTTGTAACACGTTATGTGTGATCTTACTCAAATAAATCTCTTTCAAGAACCCTAGCTTCTTTAAAATATAGTCCAAGGATCCGCAGTCCATGTATTCCATGAATATCAGCACCCCATTACTGCTTATACTTGGGATATCCTCTGATGATCTATTGTTATGCACCATCTTAACAGGTGACGGTTGTGATGATTGGGATTTTCCCCTCTTCAACGTGCTCGAATCGATCGTTTCATCATCTTCCTGAGATGATGAAGAATCGATGAACAAAGCACCATAAAATTCAATTATATAAGGACTTTGAACCTCATTTAAAATTTTTAACTCTCTCAAGATTTGATTCTGTACTTTATAATTTTTTTCAAATAATATCTGTTTTCTAGCCATGGATTTATCCGTTGGGATATGAAGCACCTGTGACACAACCCCACTCTGTCCTTCGCCTAGTTTCTTCAACGTCAATATATCTTTTCGCCTTATATTCAAACTGTTATTAATAGACACTGTTAATTTCTCGAAATTCTCAGCCAATTCCAGATCTTCCGATGTTTTCGATGAAGACGAAGTTAATGGTGTCGTCAGCAGACCAGCTCTATCAGTCGATTCCTGTGATGAAGATGATGCTTGCTTGTTATCACTCAACGTCAATTTCTTTAAATTTCTTCTCTTTAATGTCTTTGGTTGAAATATTGAAGAGTCGGACAATAACGAGGATGAAGAGTCCTGACCCAACGGTTTCGGCAACGACAAGTCAAGAGTCGACTCGGAACGCGTCGTGGGTAGCACTAATTGCTGTGGAATTAATGATGGTGTCGATGTTATCTGCGTATATGGATCATTCACGTCATTTTTAGTATTTTTATCATCGATAACGATCGGAGGAAGGGGTTTGTTTCTGCTGGAGTTGATGCTGAGCGTCGACGACTTTCTGTGTGAGCTGCTCATTGTTCAAATCTCCCTTAAAAGCGCGTGAGAAATGGAGAGAAGAGGCCGTCCTTTTACCTGAATTTTAAGTCTCATCCAAATGTGAAATTTTTGGATAAAAGAAAAAAACGTTGGGTAAACTGCCTGATTCGGAAGTTCTCCACTTAGGGAAGGCTCTTATCTCCACCGAAGACCAGCACTTCCCAATGCGGAAGTCAACCTTTTTTTTTTTTGCGTTTTTCGTTGAGTTTTTCCCAATTTTCAACTTGAAGAGAGGCGAGAAAACAACCAACAAAGGAAAGCACCTCACACAATGGCCGAAGACTGGAAGAAAGGGCTCAATTTGCCCGTGAAGGACGACAGACCGCAGACGGAGGACGTGACGAAGACCAAGGGAAACTCGTTCGAGGACTTCTACTTGAGTAGGAAGCTGTTGATGGGCATCTTTGAGGCCGGGTTTGAGAAACCAAGTCCCATCCAGGAGGAGTCCATCCCTGTTATTTTGGCCGGTAGAGACATTCTAGCGAGAGCAAAGAACGGGACCGGGAAGACGGCCTCGTTCATCATTCCTACTTTGGAGAAGATAAAGCCAAAAGTTGACAAGATTCAGGGTTTGATCCTATTACCAACAAGAGAGCTTGCTTTGCAAACATCACAAGTTGTCAGAACATTGGGTAAGCACTTGAACATCCAATGTATGGTTTCCACAGGTGGTACCTCACTCAGAGATGATATCGTTAGATTGGAAGACTCTGTTCATATTTTAGTTGGTACTCCTGGTAGAGTTTTGGATTTGGCAGCAAGAGGTATTGCTGATTTATCCCAATGTAGCATGTTCATCATGGATGAAGCTGACAAGATGTTGTCCATTGAATTCAAAAACATCATTGAACAAATCTTATCCTTCTTGCCAAAAAAGCATCAATCTTTGTTATTTTCTGCAACTTTCCCTCTTACAATTAAAGATTTCATTGCAAGAAATTTAACCAATCCATATGAAATCAATTTAATGGATGAATTAACTCTTAGAGGTATCACAAACTACTATGCTTATTTAGAAGAAGCTCAAAAGTTACACTGTTTGAATACATTGTTTTCCAAACTACAAATTAATCAATCGATTATTTTTTGCAACACTGCTAAAAGAGTTGAATTATTAGCCAAAAAAATCACTGAATTAGGTTTTTCCTGTTACTATTCTCATGCTCAAATGCCACAAGAAGCAAGAAATAAAGTTTTCCATGAATTTAGACAAGGTAAAGTTAGAAACTTGGTTTGTACCGATTTATTAACAAGAGGTATTGATATTCAAGCAGTTAATGTTGTTATTAACTTTGATTTCCCAAAAACTGCAGAAACTTATCTACATAGAATTGGTAGATCTGGTAGATTTGGTCATTTAGGTTTAGCAATTGATTTTATTACTTGGAATGATAGAGCTAATTTATTTAGAGTTGAAAAAGAATTAGGTATTGAAATTCCAAAAATTCCAAATAACATTGATGAAAGATTATACGTTGCTAAAAACTCTAAAAACGTTCCAAAACCTTTCCCAATTCAAAACTTACCAAAGGCTAACTCTAATGGATTTGGTTACAAAGGTCAACCAGAAATTGGACAACCACAACAATCAACACCACCTCCACAGCAACAACCACAATCACAGCAACAACAGCAAGTCTCACAGCAACAACAAACCCCACAACTTGCACCACCACCACAGCAACAACAAAGACAACAAAAGAAACAAACTTCACCACATGCTCAAGCTGTTTTAAAACCAAACTCAGCTCCACAACAACCTTCTGAAACTTTACAACAAGTTGATGGAATCACTCAAAAGTTGTCCCAAGTTCAATTGCAACAACAACAGCAACAACAACAGCAACAACAACCAATTTTACCACCTCAACAGTATGCCTATCCACCACAAGGTTACCCACAGGGATATCCTCAAGGATTCCCACCTCAGGGCTACCCACAAGGTTATCCACCACCACAATTTTACCAACCTCCTGTCCAACAGCAACCTACTAAGCAATAGGTTACTGGAGGGACGTCCGGCTTTATTCTGATTTTTTTGTAACGTTTTGAGTTTTGTTTTGTTCACTATTTGATCATTGATTGAGTGTTGCCCTTTTTCTTTTTCTATATTTCATTCTAAAGAAGTACTTGTTTGAAATCCATAGCCAATGGATTACGACTTTGAAACTTTGATGAGAGAAGTACTTGTTTTGATGCATATTGCCAATGTATCAAGACTTTGAAACTCTAGAAACAAGAAAACTCTGGTGCTTTTCATTCAATTCAATGTCAGAAAAGTTTACAATGCCTTTTTTTATATTGTTATTTGATTTTTTTTACTGTTTTTACTGATTTTCACTGCTATTTTTGTTTCATCATTTTGACTTGTTGTTCACATGGAGTTATTTGTTGATTGTTATTTGTCTTTATTTTTTTTTGTTATTCTCTCAATTTATTTCTGTCTTTTGTTTACATGTCCTTGGTCTGCTTATGACTGATGGCATAAACGTTAATGATGATGACGATCGCACGACATTTTGCTGGCTGTTTGTGCCCCCAGCAAAGGATACAATTACACACCTTTTCTCTTTGATGACATAGCTCCCCTTTCATTTCAAGGTTTTTTTCAAGTTTTTCGTTTTGGTTTTTATCATTTTTTCACCAAAAGAATCTTTCTTAATTTTTTTGACCGCATTTACGAAAATTCATTTTTGGAAAGAGATTCCAACTCCTGTTGAATTGTCTGTTTAGATTAAAAGTTGCTGCCTTTTCCTACTGTTGTAGTACTAATATAATGTTAAATTAATCAATTTCGCGAACGTTTAGCTGAGTCAAATAATTTTGTGCCAATTTTAAAAAAAAAAGAAAATATTCAAAAATTTTCCACTATAAGACCCATCCACTATAGTTCATCTCTCACTAACCACGATGTCCTTGAACCTGCTCGTCATTGGAAACGGGGGCCGTGAACATGCCCTTGTCTGGAAGCTCTCCCAGTCAAAATCGGTCAACCACATCTACGTCGCCCCAGGTAATGGTGGTACCGATGCCTATCCTAATGTGACCAACGTGCCAATTGGTTCAGACAAGGCTTCTTTTGACAAACTTGTCCAATTCGCTTTGGAAAAAGATGTTGGTTTGGTCATTCCTGGTCCAGAACAACCTTTGGTCGATGGGATCTCCACTTATTTCAAGAAAGTTGGTATTCCAGTATTTGGACCAAGTGAAAAAGCTGCATTAATGGAAGGTTCAAAGGCTTTCTCCAAAGATTTCATGGATAAACACAACATCCCAACTGCTGCATTCAAGAACTTCACCGATTTCGAAAAAGCTAAAGCTTATGTCCAAAGTGTCAGTCACAACGTTGTCATCAAAGCCAGTGGTATCGCTGCTGGTAAAGGTGTCTTGATCCCAACAAACAAAGAAGAAGCCATCGATGCTTTAAAACAAGTCATGATCGCTAAAGAATTCGGATCCGCAGGTGATGAAGTCGTTGTTGAAGAATTTTTAGAAGGTGATGAAATTTCAATCTTAACCATTAGTGATGGTTACAGTTTCTACAATTTACCAACTGCTCAAGATCATAAGAGAGCAGGTGATGGTGATACTGGTTTGAACACCGGTGGTATGGGTACTTATGCCCCAGCTCCAGTCGCTACCCCATCATTATTAAAACAAATCGATGACACTATCATCAAACCATCAATTGACGGTATGAGACATGATGGATTCCCATTCGTTGGTATCTTATTCACTGGTATTATAATAACAGCAACTGGTCCAAAAGTTTTAGAATACAATGTTAGATTTGGTGATCCAGAAACTCAAAGTGTCTTACCATTACTTACTGATTCAACTGATTTAGCTCAAGTTTTCTTAGCTGCTGCTGAAGGTAGATTAGATTCTGTTAAATTTGAAGTTAAAAAAGATACTTTTGCAACAACTGTTGTCATTGCTGCTGGTGGATATCCAGAATCTTACAAGAAAGGTGATGAAATCACAATTGATGCTCATAATGATGATGAATTTTTAGTTTTCCATGCTGGTACCACGAAGAAAGATGACAAGATCTTAACTAATGGTGGTAGAGTCATTGCATCAACTGCCACTGCTTCAACTTTAAGAGAAGCCGTTGACAAGGCATATGTTGGTGTTTCCAAGATCAATTTCCAAAATAAATACAATAGAACTGATATTGCACACAGAGCTTTCAAAGATGCCGATAAATCATCAGTTGGTGGTATCACTTATGCAGAAGCTGGTGTTTCTGTTGACAATGGTAATTTATTAGTTGAAAACATCAAAAACAAAGTCAAATCTACAAGAAGACCAGGTGCTGATTCCGACATTGGTGGATTTGGTGGTGTTTTCGATTTAGCTAAAGCTGGTTATCAAACTGATGAAACTTTACTTGTTGCAGCCACTGATGGTGTTGGTACCAAATTAAGAATCGCACAAATCTTAAACATCCATGACACTGTCGGTATTGATTTAGTTGCCATGAATGTTAACGATTTAGTCGTTCAAGGTGCCGAACCTTTAATCTTTTTAGATTATTTCGCTACTGGTAAATTAGACATTCCAACAGCATCTAAATTCGTTAATGGTGTTGCTGATGGTTGTATCCTTGCCGGTTGTGCCTTGGTTGGTGGTGAAACTTCTGAAATGCCAGGTATGTACGAACCAGGTCATTATGATACCAATGGTACTGCTGTTGGTGCCGTTCACAAGGATAAAGTTTTACCAAATTTGAAAGCCATGGCTAGTGGTGATATCATCTTAGGTTTGGGATCTGATGGTGTTCATTCTAATGGTTTTTCATTGGTTAGAAAAATTATTGAGACTTATGGATATTCATACACTGATGTTGCACCATGGAAACCAGAATCCACAATTGGTAAAGAATTATTAATCCCAACTAGAATTTACGTTAAACAATTGTTGAAACCAATTAAAGAGGAATTATTATTAGGTTTAGCACATATCACTGGTGGTGGTTTAGTTGAAAACATTCCAAGAACTTTACCAAAAGATTTAAGTGCTAAAATTGATTTGAAATCATTCCCAATCTTGGATGTTTTCAAATGGTTTGGTAAAACTGCTAATGTTCCAATTGATGATTTATTAAAAACTTTCAACTTGGGTATTGGTATGATTGCCATTGTTAAACCAGAAAACGTTGCAAGAGTCACTGAATTGTTGGAACAAGAAGGTGAAAAAGTTTACCAAATTGGTGAATTGATCCCAAGAGGTGAAGATAACGGTACCGTTATCGAAAACGCTGAAGGCTTATATTAGATTTGTTTGTTTTTCTTGAACCGCGCGTTGTATATTATAATTCTATTATTTAATGTTTTGATTTAATCTGTAAGATTTTACTAACAGAGCCTATATTGAAGATGAAGAATCTTGTATTAATTATGTATAAGGTGAACATGATATAAATATGGATAATTAGCCTACTCCGGTTGAAATGGCTTCTCGTTTAAAGCTCTAGTGATTTGATTCTCAACAGATTGATAAACGGTAAACACAATACCACTAGAGACACTAACTTTAAACAATCTAGGTATCCAACCACTCCAAAAGACTTTCAACCCTTCATTAACAAAAGTTTGATATGCACAATCCAAAGAGTTTCTATATAGATAATAAGTTTCTCGACTTTGCATTCTTGTCTTTATGACATCAATAGGTTGAGTTGCAGCAACGACAGATACTGAAGAGACTGCACCTAATGCGAATGAAAGGTATGGATTCAGTTCAGTTCCATTAGGAGCAATGAGCTGCCTTAAAGATGTGTATGTACCGAACTGGACTGCACTGTTCGAGACTTGTCTGAACAAGGTAGGGACGGAACCTTGGAAAAATCCTCTTAGGCCTCTTGTTTGATAAATTTCTTGAATGGATTGGAATGAAGTAGTTGCAGGAAATTTATCCCATTTTTTCTTATTCACCACAAATGGATGATTCTTTAGACTGTCTGAAGGTTGTTTATGAAATGTTTTCTTTTCAGAGATACCTGATATAGTTTTGGAATTTGTATCGTTTATCGTTTTAATTAGTTTGTTTGTATCTGCGGTAGGTATCCCTTGTTTTTCACGGGCATTCAAGATCTGTGCACTTTCAATCATGTTTGTCTTGATGTTCTCAAACGGAATGATCCATAATGATTCAACGAACCCGGTCATTGCACCAGCAATCACTAATCTTGGGGCAGATGTCTTACCATGGTCCGTAGCCATGAATTTGGATGCTGAATTGAAAACCACAAACCTGGAACCAGCTTTTAAACCATTACCGAGATTCAGAGCACCACACCCACTGAAGTAATATTTGAAAGAGTAGTGGAAGTCGATTGGCTTGATCTTGCCAGTTTTTGGATCTGGGATATACGAATGCAGTTGTGACAATGTCTTTGAAAACTCGAACGGATATGTCAAAGTCGTCTGCACAACTGAAGCAGCGACACCGGCAACAACAGCCGTCAGCAGATTCGGCTCCACCTGCAAGTCTCGCTTCAACTCGTCTGAATGTGGCATCTTTAAACCTTCAATTAATTCGTTCATGGGACTTAAATATTCAAACAATTTTTGGTGAAATGAATATTGAGTCACGTGAATGTCACGTGAATCTATCCCCCCCGGTTTTGGTCACGTGCCCCATTAATTCCGAGGTCTTCCAAAAACGATCCGAAAACCAAAAAAAAAAAAAAAAAAAGAATCAAAACAAAATTTCATCCACTTTAACGTGTCAGAAAAGACTTCGAACTCCTGGCTAGAACACCTCTCGCACTCGCACCAAATGTCTCTTCCACAAGCCCCAACCACTGGACTGGCCTCCTTGGTCAACAACGGTCCAGTCTCCATCCTATCCTACTGTGCCTCCTCCATCTTAATGACCGTCACCAACAAGTACGTCGTCAACGGTTTCCATTTCAACATGAATTTCGTCTTGTTGTTGACCCAATCTTTTGTCTGTACTGCTGCTTTGGCTGTCTTAAAGACTTTTGGTGTCATCACTTACAGACCTTTGAACAAAACCGATGCTAAAAACTGGGCTCCAATCTCCATCTTGTTGGTTGTTATGATTTACACGTCTTCAAAAGCTTTACAGTTCTTGAGTATTCCAGTTTACACCATTTTCAAAAACTTGACAATCATCTTAATCGCATACGGTGAAGTCATCTTCTTTGGTGGTCAAGTCACCTCCATGGCTTTGGGATCTTTCATCTTGATGGTGTTATCTTCTGTCATTGCTTGTCTTGGTGATCAAAACACCGGTGAACCTTTCAACTTGAACATTGGTTACTTCTGGATGTTCACCAACTGTGTTTCTTCAGCCGCATTTGTCCTTTACATGAGAAAACGTATCAAATTGACCAACTTCAAAGATTTCGATACCATGTACTACAACAATGTTCTTTCCATCCCAATCTTATTCGTGTCTTCTTTGATCTTGGAAGACTGGTCTTCTGAAAACTTGGCCATCAACTTCTCTCAAAGTTCAGTCATTGCCATGGTTGTCTCTGGTTTAGCTTCCGTTGGTATTTCATACTGTTCAGGTTGGTGTGTTAGAGTCACTTCTTCAACCACTTACTCAATGGTTGGTGCTTTGAACAAATTGCCAATTGCTTTGTCCGGTTTGATCTTCTTTGACGCCAATGTTAACTTCTTATCCATCTCTTCTATCTTTATTGGTTTCTTGGCTGGTTTAGTCTATGCCGTTGCTAAACAACAACAAAAGAAATAAAGAATGAGCAATATCATCTCTGATTGAAGGATTTAAAGAAAGTGAAACAATTTATAGAGAATTAAGAAAATTCATAAAATACAAATCATAAGTTCATTTCATGAAAGATCTGTTTATGTTCTGGTTAAAATGTAGTGAAGTTCAGTTCAAGTTTTAATTAAGTATTGAAATCCCTAAAAACAAGATTTCGAATTGAGGGTGTCGTAGACACTGAAAGCTTTTGATGAACTACTAGATGCTCTGGAACTGAGTATTTATCACATATTATCAGTGCCAAGACTTTCGCTTATGCATATAGTAGAAAAGAATGACCCCAATCAATTTCAAATGAATTGGAGAAATGTTTCAGAACAAGATTCTGAATATTCAAAACTAACATATATATTGTTATTCACCTAGTAAATCATAATTAACGAAGCTTTCAGATGGCTCACATTCTCTTCAAAGGTTTTGTTTGTCGATTTAAAAATGTTTGGTTACGCGATGAAACTGATTGAATTGAAAAAGCTCAAAATAAAATTCGAATTTCATCTTTAACCTAATAAGAAATACACATTGAACTCCATGTTTTCTATAGTTACGTTGTTTGACTTTAAAAAATGATTTCAATGCCTTTTCATAGCATCAATTTAGAAATTTTGGTTTCAAAATATTTTCAAAATATTCCGAATCCAGAAGACAATCAACAATTCTGTAATTAAAATTATATTATCGAACAAAAAGCACTAAAATAATTCTTTGTTTTAGAAAATATAAGGGAATTGCCATAATATAATTCAACACTTTTTTGAGGTTTTTATACCATTCGGGAGAGGGCTATCTGGAATAATAGACATTATCAAAGAATCAGTGAGATCTAATAAATTTAGTAGGTGATTACCTATTTAGGAAAGTTTTCTTTTTTTTTTTTGGTCAAGACTGTTACATTTTTCATAGAAATTTCCAGATTATAGCATTGATTTTGATTATAAAAGTCTAAAATTCAGGTCATCGATACAAATACTGATTTCAGTGTTGCTTTCATTAGATTCATTAGAATTTGTGTATTTTAATAGAAGGTGAAATTAATAAAGATAGGTTTTGGGAGATGAAGACATTTTTGTTTGTTTCAAAGCTGAGTAAGAATCAACTTATTTGAAAAGGCATATCAAACAGGAATCATGCACTTGTACTTTACCAAATTCATAAGAGATGAACTAAAATGGTGCAATCAGTAAAGGTTCAATCACGCCTCTTTCAAACCCGTTTCTGATGGACGAAACCAATTATCTTTAAGAACACCCCAAACATCAGCAGCCAAGAACTCGGCCCTTGATTCATCACTAGCTCTAGCCTCAACATAAACTTTCAATTTTGGCTCTGTTCCTGAACCTCTTGTCGTGAATCTTATCTCTTCATCAACCACACCTGTGCCTAATTTCACCGTTATCATTTGAGATTTGGGATCTGTTGGTAAGATTGGTTGATTATCAGCTGTGTCTGATTGATACCCTATGGTTAAATCTCTCCAATATTTAACCTCATAATCACCGATTTTGGCCGGGTATGGAACAGATTCATTTCTAATTTTATCAAAGGTTTCTTTAGTCAGGGATGGATAAGGCACAATATAATAAGAGTTATACTCTTTGAAATAACCAAATTTCTCAAACCCTTTTTGTAGTACTTCTAAAGCGTTTGTACCATTAGATTTCCAATTTATAGCCATTTGTAAAAAAACTAACGCGGCAGCAATCCCATCTTTATCATGAATCCCTTTAAACATGAACCCAATCGCTTCTTCGAATCCAAAGGGGACAGTGTATCCTTTTTTTTCTAATTTGATAGCTTCATTACCAATCCATTTAAACCCAGTCAAAGTGTCAGTGTAATTGAATCCTGATTTGGAAGCCATGGATTGAATCATTTGTGAACTGACTGTTGAATTGACGAAATATAACTTTTGCAAATCACCAGTGTATTGTTTAAAGACAAAATCTGCGAATAAATAACCTATTTCGTTCCCGGTAAGTTGAATCCATTTATTATTGATCTTGACTGATGCTGTGAATCTATCTGCATCCGGATCATTAGCCAGCACGAGGTCTATTTCTTTTGAATCGGCATATTTCTGGGCCAATTCCAATGCGCCTTTCTCCTCAGGGTTAGGGAACTTGACTGTAGGGAATGCAGGATCAGGAATCGATTGTTCTTTCACAATTTCAAATGAATTAATTCCTAATAATTCTGTGACTTTAGTGAATGATTCTAATCCAACTCCATGCATCGGTGTATAAACGAACTTGAAACCTTCATAATCAACATGATCAGTGATAAGGTTGTTCTTCAAATGAGCCAAATATTTCTCCAAGATCTCATTCTTAACAAACTTTAGCTTAGAATTTGATAAGGCTTCATTCATGACTTTGCCAGTCTCATATGCATTCTCAACAGGATCTAAATTCTTATCAATCTCTGCTGCAATCCCATCATCATGTGGCGGAATTATCTGACATCCATTGTTCCAATATACTTTATACCCATTATCATTAGCTGGATTATGACTTGCAGTTATCATGACCCCTACATCTGCTTTCAGTTCATCAACTGCGAATGGGACTAATGGGGTATGCACTAAATCATCATCACCTGGTGCATTTGCAAGGTAATAGACACTGAACCCTTTAAGAAGGAACGCAGTGATGGTTATCTCAGCGAATGTTTTTGAGTTGTATCTGTGATCATGACCCACCACGACTGTTGGATTCGAGCTGTTGAAACTCAATGCATAACTGGCGAGACCTTGTGATGCCTGGAGCACCGTCACGTTGTTCATGCGCGAGAAACCAGCACCCATCGTGGCTCTGAGTCCCGCAGTGCCAAAGATGATTCGACTCCCTAGGAGTTCTTTTAGTTTGTCAGTGTTGCCTTCCTTTACCAATTGCTGGATCTCATGGCGAGTCTCTGGGTTCTTTCCACTGTTAGCGTGTGTTCTGAAGAGTGTGCTGACGTGTCCCACTCACCGTGTCCACCTGGAGCCACTGGTCCACGAGTTCAGTGATGCTCATTTTTAAAGTCTTGATCTAAAGGAGATTAGAAAGTGAACCGATCCGTAAAAAAAAAAACGCGATGAGCTGATGAGCCAAACTGTGGCCTCAGTATAAATTATAAATATAAATACCACTAAAAGTCCTAACAATGGGCTGATTCGTAGGACAGTAGTCAACCATCAAACAAACGCAACAGACGCTTTGCTTAAAAAAATGCCCATCAAGTCAGTCGCCGTGATCGGAGGGGGCCCCGGCGGACTCGTGACGCTCAACGAGCTCTTGTCCACCGGTACCAACGAGACAACCGTCCACCTCAAAGACGCAACTCGCCCAAAGGACCCTGCCTTTGACAAGGTCGTCCTCTTCGAGCAGAATTACAAAGCCGGCGGTGTGTGGGCCACGGACGTCGAGCGGGCCGACTCGCTCCCACCACAGGTTGTGGCCTCGAAAGAGTACTACAAGAAAGACGTGATCAACCCCAGACTGGCACCTTTAGGATCATTGGACAACACAAGTGTCGACAGTCCGCTAGTTACAGAGGCTCTGGACAACTCTTTACAATGGAGAATATCCGGTGTGTACCCCGGATTGTTCTCTAATGTTCCTAGACGGTTCTTGAGATTCTCATCAATCGAGTATGATCCAGAAGCTAAGCCAAAAAGTTCACTAGATCCATTGATCAAGTATCAAGAGATTGAACAACTCTTGATTGACTTCATCAAAGATAAACAATTATCAGAACACATCAGACTCAATACCCAAGTTCAAAACGTTGTTAAGGACCCTGTGACTGAAAAATGGACATTGACACTAAGACGTAACAATGACAAAACAGGTAAAGATGAATGGTACAATGAAATTTTCGATGCCGTTGTCATTTCTAGTGGTCATTATTCAGTGCCTTACATCCCTCATGTTGATGGCTTAGAAACTAGAGATCCTTCTAGCTTCATTCATTCTAAATCGTTTCGTGATCCTAATGATTTCAAAGATCAAAATGTTATTATTGTTGGTTCTTCTTTAAGTGGGGTCGATATTGTTCAATATATCAATAAAGTTGCTAAAAGCTTAATCATTTCAAGATCACCAGATAAACAAGAGATATTCCCATGGATAAACAGGGCTGTTGCAACTTTGAACACCAAACCAAGAATTCAAAGAATTGATGGGAAAACTGTGTATTTCACCGATGGATCTCATTTAGAAAACATAGATAAGATAATCTTTGCAACTGGATACCATTGGAGTTATCAATACTTGCCTGATGAATATTTCGATATTAGCAAAGATGGATATGGTAATGAATCAACTTGTGCATCAAGAGTTAAAGGATTATATCGTGATACTTTCCATATTGAAGATCAAACTTTAGGATTTGTTGGAATCAATCTAACATCAGTCAAATTCCATACTTTAGAAACTTCTGCTGCTGCTTTGGCTGGTGTTTGGTCAGGTGCTAAAAGCTTGCCATCTAAAGAAGAACAAATTAAATGGGAAGAGCAACGATTGTCACAAACTGCAGACAATTTGTTATTTCATTATTATCCATGGGATACAGTTAAAGAAGACTGGATTGATGAAGTCATCAAGTTTGCTCCAAATGGTAGAAAGAATCCGGTAGAAGGTGAAGACTTCACTGATTTCGATAGAGGTTTTGCCAAAGCAGAAGAGATATTCTTTGACTTGAAAGACCAAAAAGGTGTCTACGACTTCTTAGATCTGTAATGTTGTTGATTGCTCATAAACAGGGGGATTATATTTCTGCCCTTTTTTGTTTTTTTTTTTAGAAACGCTGATAAATGTATGATATAATTGAATGATTTAAAGTTGTTGAGTAATGAGTAATAAGTCTGTTGACCTCATTTCACGAAATGTGTCAATTTTAGCTTTTACGCTAATCTCTTTTTTGAAAACGCGCAAGGCAGTAATCTTTGGTATGTTTGCTTTTTCTACAAAAATTGATGAACAGTCAACTAGTTACTAAATCACTTGACATGAAGCAATGTCCAGTGACATACCGCAAACTAAAGATGCCGGACCACATAAGTTCAAAGACAGCTAGCTCTCTTTTCACTTTAGTGTTTCTATTAAAATCGCAATTTCAAACGGAAATAGAGGACCTGAATAATATTTCTCCCGGGATTTCAACATTTCCCCTAGTAACCGACAACTGAACCCAATCTCTCTTTCAAGAGCATTACCAACATGAGATAAGTATAAACATCCGAATCACCAGTAGGACACTTCACTGAAGTCAACCACATCTTGCTAAAAGACCGTATCCCCAGTGGTTGTTGACAGGTGTCTAGCAGACAGGTGATATGTGCTTCCAAAGGATTACAAGCATTCAGACATGGTGACAAAAACTGAGAATTGCCGCACACCAAAGGGGGACACGTCTGCAGTTAATTTTTACGGGAAGCTATTATGTTCAAAAACACATCGCCAGGATCTGGAGACTGATTCCCTAATCTCACTACGTGCACTACGTGACTGCACTAATCTTCAAAAAACGGCTTGGATTTTCCCGGCTATTCCTGCTTCCCAAGCCCAGACTATAAGAGATCCGAGGCTGTGTCCCAGAATAAAGTGCAGGAGACAATAGTCTATTTTTGAATTGTTAAAGAATATGTTCAATATTAACAGATTATTG
>JAKTZZ010000048.1:0-59241 GCA_030579035.1 Gotozyma siamensis
TTAAATTGGTTTGATTTTTTTTTTTTGTTTTTTAACTTGTAAAATTTTTCAACCGGAATCGAAAAAAAAAAAAAAAAAAAACCAAAAAAAAAAAAAAAAGTGAATTCCGGTCCGGAGAAAGAAAAAAGAAAAAAACGGCCGGAACCGGCGCTATGTATATGTGGCGCGTACCGGGAATTTGGGCCTGTGATTGGCTGGATGCTGAAAGAGTCATTGTTGTAATGAGGTGAGTGTTAGGGCTGAACTCTGGGGGTGAGCGGGAGTGTTGGTGCAGATTTGAGTGTGTTGAAGGTTTAGAGGTTGTACGGGTGTTAATGCATGTGATTGTAGTTGTCTGGATGTCTCTGTTCCCTTTTGTTGCGACTCAATTGGACGAGATCTGTGGCCTTTCACTTTTTTTACCCCAGATTCTCACATACTGTCACAAGCTGGCGAATCAGAAGCGAGTTGAAGATAATACAGGTTTTATGAAAACAAACATAGCATTCATTAGATCCTCTCGTAGAACAAGACGTACACGTTACTACTGCTCATTCTCTCCGATTCATTCTGTAAACTTCCATGCTTGGTGTCCTTGACGACTTCATCATCGAAATAATACCAATTCGGATCGACTAAATCATGTTGAAGATTCTTATTGGCAATCGAAGTATAATGACCCGATTTCAACGTTCCCGAGTGATTGACCACACCAAACAGTCTGTACTTGACTGGTTCGTCATTATGCATGATCGTGAGCAATAACGGGTATTGAATAACACTGTCGTCTTTTTGTGAAGTATCATAGAATAAGAATCTTGAAAGGTGAATAATTAAAGTTGGTGGTAACACGACGAATTTCAACGATTTAATAGTTGATTTTTTCCTGCTTGGTATAAAATTTGCCAATTCAGGGTTTGATGAATTAAGATCTGATTTAGGTGCAGGTGATGATGAACGACCTCTGAATTTAAAATTTGATTTCGTGAAATGTAATCTATGTTTTCTAGGCTCCTTGTCTTTTTCTAAGTTTTTCTCTCCCTTGGCTAGTTTGGAACAGTTAGGGCAATCCCATGCATTATCACCGTTCAGGATTTCATCATTTGTGAAAAGATCAATACAATCTTCTAAATAAATTTTTTTCAATTTTTTACCATTTTTGGAATTTTTCTTAGGAATACCTAAACTCAACATGAAGAAACTTGAATAATTCGATGATTTGAATCCACATTTAAGGCATGTCAAACTATCTTGTAATTGTCCTTGAAAAATCTGTGAAATTGGTGAAAACCCTTGTTTTAATAAAACTGTATTAAACCAATTTTCATAATCTTTACCTAATTTACCATCCTTATCCAAATCCAACATCTCTGGGAAATCACTGACGACTTTATTAGAATTAGACAATTCATCATGTAATCTATCCAATAAAAACATAAGGAATTCCTGAGTATCCTGTTGTTCAAAAGGAATGTTAAAATCGGGTCTCAATTGGACACAATTTTTCAAAAATCCAGAAGGGACAATCGAACAACCACCATTCAAATACATCTTCTCAAACAATTTGGCCATGGACAGTGACAATCTGACACTCGTGTCATTCAAATGTCCAGTCATGCTTGATGCCACAGCGGCATTATTGTTGAAAAATTCAAGATTGTAATACTCTTGATATTTATTATCAAGGAACAAGTTTCGAAATGGTCTGGATTCAAATAAACACTGGATCATACTGTTTATGTAACATGTGTTTTTCATGTTTCTTAATCCAGTTATGGAAAGTCTGACGAATGGATGTGGTGAGTTTTGAATTGTTGGCACTGTTCTGCTCTTGGTACGTCCTGCGTGTTTATATGAAAAATGTTGTGGAGGCGCCTGTTGTGGAGGGGCATTGTAAATCGGCTGGAAGTTTTGCTGTTGGTGATACTGTTGGTATTGGTACTGTTGTTGATTGGTGTTGGCTAGTATTTCAGGTTGGTTATAGTAGTGATTGACAGGGTATGGTTGAGGGTATTGTGGTGCAGGTTGTGCTGGTCTTTGATAGTTCAATGTGGAAGAGATTTGGTTTTGATAAGCCGGTGTTGCGGTAGGTGCCCTTGATATTGGGATTATTGAAGTTCCATTTGATGCATTATTAGAGATTTGAGGAAGTGATGTAGGTGATGGTGATGATTGTCTATCAATTACCGGGGATCTTTGATGAAACATCTTGGAATAATCGAATGTTTGTGCCCTGATTGGTCTAAAGTTGTTGTTAGGGTTAAGGGGTGTAGGTGTGGTTGGTAAAGGTGGAGGTGGGGCATTAGGTATTGGAGGAATGCTCACTAATGATTTGGCTTTGAATTGTAATTCTTTGTTGTTTAGATGTACCTTGTTGATGAATCTAAGCCATTGATCAAACCCACCACTTATCGTTATTGGATTCATATCAATCTCATTTAATAAATTTGCAAATTTAACAATATAGTCTAATTTCGTTTGAAAGAAAGTTTTATTATCACTGTATGACACGATGAAGTCGAACTTTCCCAAATTTTCAAACATGTGATATTGAAGGGATGGTAGCAATACTTTCAAAGAATCTTGAAATTCTTGATAATTCATACTATTTAGGATGATTGATGGATCTAATTGAATCAGATTTTCATATGGGATGTGATTAATGTCAAACAATGCCTTGGGTCTTATGTCAAACATCAACATTGTTGATTCTGAAGTTTGCAAAATGTCGTATAATGCTTTGGAATCTATCGTTTGAACATCATACCTTTCGTCATCATCATTGGCATAGACTGACTGGTATGAATCTTTTCTATGTGTGGCTTTTGTAGGAAATGACTTCAAGTCCGGTGTGTCATCATCCTGTTCGCCCTCTTGGCCCTGCTGGTAAGGGTAGTCTGGGTTTGGGAACCTTTCAGAAGTGGTATGTGGAGGTGACAGGCCTGCAGAATGACGATGTTGGAAGTTGATGTTTGGTTTCTCAGGGAATGTGGATGCGTGTTTCAAAGGCTGTGGAGAGACGGGGACAGGAGGTGGGACTGTATGTGGAGGTGGTGGGGGTGGGGATGGTGCCAGGGTTGGTGCATACTCTTCAATATCACTCAGTTGGTCTGGTGTTTCTAAAAGGTTGTCGTCGTTGACCAATTTCAGTTGATCGTCTGGCTGCACCGTTGGAGGGGACCACTCCTCGACGATGGAGGAGCTGGAAGAGGACAGTGAGATCACGGAGGAGTTGCACGAGGAGAGTTCAGTGGCTTCTTCTTGTTCTGGTGTCGTGGTGGTTGTTGGTTCTTCAGAAAGGAGGAACTGTGTGAGGTCGTGATGAAGGGTTGAAGACGGCATTGTCATTGATCTCTTGAACAGGTGATGAGCCTCGCTGTTGTTCGTGAGTGCGAGTTGTGGAGATTGGTGCTGCTTTTGCTTGGACTGCCTTTTGTTCAGGTAGGCGATGTAGTTGATGACCTGGAGCTTGACGTTGGACATGTTTGTCTCCTTCTCATAGAGCTGTTTCAAAAACAAGAAGATCTCGTAGTTCTTGTTCTTGATCTGGAACTGGATGGAGTTCGGTATGACGAGGTAGACGTAGAAGAGCCCCACGATGTAGAACTTGAGACATCTGTTGTAGTTGCCTGAGGTGAGGCTTTGGGCGTACTGCTCGATGTTGTACTGTGCAATGTCGATGAGGTCGATGAGCTTGCTGAGCGTGAGGTCCGGGAGGGCGTGCTTGATCTCGTCCTTGTAGAGCTCGACGACGAGTGCCAGCAGCTCGTCGGAGTACTCCGGGGTGTAGGGCGTGCTGGCCATTTAATGTTAGCTAAGCGGTTGTTGGTTATTATTAGTGATTGGATTTTTGTGTTTTTTTTTACGTTGATAGAGAGAGATATAGCAGTATTTAATAGTTATTAATGGTAAACAGCAGTATTTAGTGGGTCGGCATGGAAGTAGAAGGGCCCGAGGTGTCGGCCAGCGAGGTCTTCCACAAGGAGGTGATTGTCTTTGGCTGCGTGAGGAACGTGAGCCCGGCCTTCCCGTAGAAGTTGAGGTCCCCATTAAAAGAGCCCTTGTTCCCAGTGAAGGAGAAGAAGGGCAAGGGCACCGGAATGGGCACGTTGATGCCCACTTGGCCTGGGTCGATCTCCTGCGTGAACTTCTTCGCGAGGAGCCCCGAGGTCGTGAAGAGCGCGACGCCGTTGCCGAAGGGGTTCGAGTTGACGAGCTCAATGGCCTCGTCGAGTGACGACGTCTCTAGTACGGTGAGCACTGGGGCAAAGATCTCCTCTGTGTAGGCGACATTGTCGAGCCCAACTCCGCTAAGGATCGTAGGCCCGAGGAAATAGCCGTCAGGGAAGCCCTCGACTTTGATGCCACGGCCGTCTAACAGCAGTGAGGCACCCTGTTCAACGCTCTGCTCAATGATCCCATGGGCCCTCGCCAACGCTTCTTTCGAAATCAAGGGTCCCAAGTCGGACTTCTTGTTGAAACCAGAACCCACAACCAGCTTCTTGGACTCTTCAATCAACTCAGGCAGCCATTCCTTGGTCTCGCCCACAAGCACCAGCACACTGGCAGCCATGCATCTCTGTCCCGCAGCACCGGCAAACGCACCCACCGTGGCATTGATGAACTGCTGCTTATTAGCGTCTGGAACAACGACAATATGGTTCTTTGCTGCTAAATTGGCCTGGACTCTCTTACCGTGCAAGATCCCTGTTTGGTAGATATAATCCCCGGCTTTGGAAGATCCGACAAACTGGATGGCTTTGACATGATCGTGTTTGATCAGTTTGTTCACCGTTGGGACTTTACCATGAACGAAATTGATCACACCTGAAGGAACACCAGCTTCAACCAACAATTCTGCAAAAATCAAACATGCTCCTGGATCCCTTTCCGATGGCTTGATCACCGCAGTGTTACCAGTGGCAATCACCAATGGGATGGTCCATAATGGAATCATTGCCGGGAAATTAAAAGGGCAAATGGCAGCAATGACACCTAATGGTTCCCTGACCATTAGTGTGTCCATATCGGTGGCCACTTCAACATGAACGCCTTGTAATTCAGTTGTGATTGCAGTGGAGTACTCAGCAACTTGTAAACCACGCAACACGTCACCTTTAGCGTCATCGAACGTCTTGCCTTGTTCACTGACAATGACAGATGCGATTCTGTCATGGTTTCTCTTAATCAATTCAACGAATTTAAACAAGAGAGATTGTCTTTTCATAATAGACACTTTCTTCCATGATTTGAACGTAGTATGGGCAGTCTGAATGGCATTTTCTAATTCTGAATCTGTTGACTGTGGCACTTTCGAGATGATTCTGTTTGTTGCGGGATCATGAATGTCATACCATTCCTTTGACTCGGATTTGAGAAATTCATTGTTGATGAACAATGGGGTGAGATACGGCTCCTCCTTAGTGTGGTCCGTTGGGTAGCTGTCCGTGGTAGTGTGGATCTTGATGTTGGTCATTGTACAAACTGGATTGAGAAATAAAGAGAAGTTATAGAGAGAATTAAAGAGAAGTGACACCCTTTTTATACACGAAATGTGTCAATCAATGTCAAAAAAAACAAAATAATGTGGGGAGAACTGTTTTTTTTTTATACAAATGGAAAAAATCTCAAATGGGGCACCGTTTTAAACCCCACATCGGTTAAATTCTTGAGAGACGGGAATGGAGCAGTGTGATTGGCTGAATTGAGGGCAGATCCGAGACGGAAAGTTCAAAATGGTGGGTCTTCGGGGTTCGATTGCCGGGGGTTTTTATTTTTGTTGAAGTTGGTTAATTGGTGGTGAAGTGGTGGTATTATAGTGGGGAGGGTGGGTCAATTGAGTACTGAATGGGTTGATTGAATCAGCGGCAGCGTTCAATTTGTTGGCTAGCACCCACAAGTGACAAACTTTATATTGTTTTAGGGCGCCCAAATTTTTTTTTGCCAAAAGTCGCGGTCCACATGTAATAGCCGTTCAAAAACACCACACATCAAATTCGCGGACGGTTAGTTCAGTGGTAGAATAAGTGCCTTCCAAGCACTAGGCATGGGTTCGATTCCCGTACCGTTCAGTTTAATTTTTTTTTTTGCTTCTGAAACGAAACATATATCATATACAAGATGAGGACATTCATTACAATAATACACTGCAACTACAACTGGTAGTGATGTATATAATGCTTCAATAAATAGATAAATCTTCAATAAATAGATAAATATGAATAAATAAGTTATTGCAGAACATCCTTCAGGTCAAACTCTGCACTTCCTCTCTCCATTGGCTTTGGCTGAGTATCGCTCTCTTTCCATCCAATCATGAACAGCACTCTGAAAGTCAATGGCAAAGAACCATCAGGATTCCCATGGAACGTTCTATAGATGGCCTCGGTGGCCAGCAAAAGATCCCTAGTCAATGGAGGAGGTGAAGCCATAATCGCATTCTGTTCACCCATCAGTTGCAAATCATGCATCAGTGTGATCAGGTCTGGATAATCAACAACAATCTCATCAACATCTATCGTGACTAGATTGAATTTACTCTGTTTCAACAACGAACTCATGTCCTGGGTTCTCACTAATGGCGAAACACGAGGCGAAATCCCTCCTTTCCTCTCACTCTCTGCCAATTGCAACGACGTTCTCAACTCATACAGTGAGTCCTCACACATCATGCTCGCCAGCAACAACCCATCCGGTTTCAGCACAGAGTTCAATTGTTTCATCACCAATGGAAGGTCATTAATCCAATGCAACAACAAATTCGACACAACAGCATCAAACGATCCCTCACTAAACTCCTCCAACTGGCTCTCCTCGTCCAGCACAACTCTAGACACGTTCAATTCACGGTTAAACTCCCGGTCTTCCCACCTATAAAGCATCTCTTCACAACTATCAGCCATCACCACTTCGCCTATTCTTTCCCTAACCAATTCACTCTCCTCGCTTCCTGCACACGCCAACTGCATCTCAAAATTCCCACTGCCGGCCCCATAGTCCAAAACCTTCCCAAACCGCCTCTTTATGACACTCATCCGTTCAATTGTTCGAAGTGCAATCTCGTCCCTTAAATACTCAACTTTCAAAGACTCAGAGTCGCGTGCAGAACGGGCTCTTTGCCGGTTCTTCGCGTGACGGGAAAAGACGGCGAACGGCTTCGTGGCGAACAGCCGCCGGTTCATTGCGGGTGCCGATTTGAACATTTTCCTTGTTACTCTTACTGTTGTGTAGTATGGGGTAAAATTAATGGTGAAAAAAAAAATCTATTGTTGATTCGATTCACTTTTATATTGTTAACATTTGGTAATGTTGGGAAAACTGAGGCTGAGGCCCGTGTTGAGACTAGGGACAGTAAGGAGGTCAACTGGTGTGCGGTGTATATCTGGCAGTTACAAATCCACTGCGTTGAGGAACATCGAGTTGGTTCAACAAAAACTGAATGTTGATGTTGGTGAGAAACTTACTCCAAGAGAGATAATATCAAAGATCAAGAGCTATTGGGAGAACATAGAAGCAAGTGACAGGAACGAAGCTACAGGGATCGCTGATCTCGTGTTAAATGCGATGTTGTATGACGTTCAATTGGTTAATAAAGTGGAATTAATGAGATTGGCTGATTTATTATGTTCTATTAAACCTGATTTCAGAACAATGATAAATTATCAAATCTTGTTGGATGAGATAGTAAGTTCGGATGTTAAGTTGAAGGGTGTCTCAAAAGTGGATGAGTTTTTGATTTTTTATAAACCATTCCTATCAGACAATAAATTAGAGAATTATAACCAAAGATTAACGAAATTATTGGAATCTTTGAGATTTATTGAATCAGTGATGGACCTCCCCGATGTTCAACGGAATGATGGGGTTAGGTACAGGGACACCCAGTCGGTAACTGTGAGATCATTGCAGAAGATGTTGTATTCGTTTTTGGTCGACATGATTAGAGATTCTATCCTATTAGGAGATTCAGAAATGTCAATTGAACTGATATCAATTTACAAAAATCAATATCTTTCCAATTCTGGGACTTCCAATGAATCATCATTGTTGAATGGTGTCCCTCCGGAGGATTTTCATACTTTTATCCATGCATCTTGTGAAAATCCAAACAAGGAAGTCCTTACTGCCATACTAGACAGACAATTCATTGGTGAGAATACGATTTCTGAAAACATGAAAGAACAATTGTTAATGTTACTTGCACGATATGCGCTAGATGATGAGTTTTTCCGCATTTTGAACAAATCATCAATAAGAATCACTGATGAGAATTTATCATTAGTTTCTGAATTATATTTCAAAGATCTGGGGATGTTGGAAACATTACAATTGATAGAGAACATCTCAAGCAAGGGTCAGTTTAAACCGAATTATAAAGATTACGCATTTATCACTGACTTCATCAAGAACGAAATAATCAATCAATCAATCACCCGAAAAGGTTTCAAACCAAGAGATCCCACCACTACAACAAGATTACAAAAAGTGTCGATCCAAAGAATAGACATAAATAATCATTTCGCAACATATAACGAAATCCTCAACTCTGAACAATTTTCAACATTGACTAAATCGTTCATCGTTGATTGTTTGGTTTTTGCTATCTCTTCAATCACTAACACAACTGGGTTGATCCATTTATACCTGAAACTTCCCACTAAATACCTTACTAGTGAGACAATAGAGATCTTAATGCATGAGTTTACGAGGGGTGATATCAGTTCTCATTTCTTGAGAGTGGTTGAATTATGGAATTTCGCTAAATCAAAGGAGATTGTTGATTTGAAAAGTTTGGAATTCATGCTTGAGTTTTGCCTGAAGTCATCCTCGTCTAGTGATGGTAAGTTTAAACAACTAGTGGATTCCTTGATACGTGATGTGTTGAAAGTGTCGAATACTGCCGGGTTTGGAATCAGTGATAAGATGGTGTATTTGTTGAAAACGGCTAACGAAGCGGCATATCAGAGATCTTCGACTTTTCAAAATTCCAACATCAAGACCGTTAAGAGTGTTTTGTTTTCAATGGGTTTAGAGAGCATGAGGAATGATGAAGTTAGGCAAGTCATTAAGAATTTAGATATTTCTGATGAAGTACTGGAATTACAAGATTTGAAAGAGTTGAAGAACTTTGATAAGTTTGATATTAAAGAGTCTCAACTTTTAAAAAGACGTCATTCTAAAAACTAATGTGCATGCTTCTATTTGTTACATATAACTCTCGTATAGATCTTAATTACACAACTTATGGTTTCATGACACAGGTTTAAAAACCACACTTTGATATTTCTTCAATTCTATCTTATTACCACTCCAATCCACATCACCCAAAACTTTCAAAGCCGATTCATAATCCACACCATCATCATTGATCTTTAATTCGTTATAAATCATGAATAACTCCTCACTTGCCCAAACACGAACTTTACTCAAGTTGTGATTACAACATAACCAACACAATCTTTTCAATGAATCAACATGTTTAAAAACGATGTATAAATACCCGAAAATCTTGATTGATGTGCTTAACTTAGTCAAGTTTGTTGTGTTTAAATGAATGTTGTAAATCCGTATATAAAACCCATTTATGTTGAAATTCAAAGGGATTGATAAATTCAATTGGAAGATCCTGGATATGAATTGCATTCCGACAAGAACGGTCTTGGATAGTTTCTTTTTTTTGGTATGTCCATATTTGGAAAATTCTTGGGGGTCTAGTCTGATTATAGCTGCAAGTTTCAACAATACATCAGTTTGCAAGTCTGTTGATAGATTATTGTAGAATTTCAGGAATGAACGTAATGTTGATGTGATTTGATCATTTGTTGAACGAAGGGCACCACCGCTGAAAACGAAACCTTTCCAAAATTCCAAGGATGCCTCTTTATCAGATATATAATTATCTTGGAAGAATCTGAGAAGTGTTGTGAAATAAGTTTCTTGATCTCTTGTTTCTAAATCTATAATCGAGGTTGATGAGTCTTGATGGAACTTAAGCAACAATTTGAAAGCGTTGATCCGAATGGAATCAATAGGTTCCCCAGACAATCTTAACAATTTCAAAATTATCAATCTTTCCAACTCATCAGTTTGAAAGCATGCCAGATTATCGTTGATTAATGAAATGATTGAATTTCTAATCTTGCTACCAACATCACCTTGTTCAGAAATCTTATAATCGTCCAATTTACCAGTCAACTGAACCAATGACTCCTGTGGAAGTTTGAAAGCGACCGATGGATCATGACGTTTTAAATATTGGGAAATCGAATTGATTATTGCAGTTTTGGTGTCTGAATTGACATGATTGTCCTCTTGTAATAACAAAATCACATCATTGGCGATATCTTCAAAATTAGCGAGCAGTGTGACAGTCGACGACGTGTTGATGTTGTTACTATTCATATAGTGTAACCATTTTTGAGTATGATCTGTTGATAAGTCCAACAATGGAACGATTCGTTTTAGATGCTTAAGGATCGATTGGTTGTCGACCCTCATTATATCGAACAAATTGTCAAAGAATTCCACGGTTTGGTATGTGGATGAGGATGATGAAGATGACGCTAGGTGGAGTAAAGTGTATGAGATTTGGAGGTATGTCTCCATGATGAAAGGTTGGGTCTTATGATGATCTATTTTTTGCTTTGTAAATACTTGTTTGATTTGAGTGAGATGTGATGAAAGTAATTCATTAGATCCAATTAGGGGTAACGTTTCAGAAAGACCAATGAATGAACGATAAGGATTTTGAGAAAGTGAATCAATGAATTTCAACGTTTCAGTTTCGATTTGAGTTTGATTGTTTGATCGTTTGAGGATTAAGTGTAATGATTGTGCACTCAACTGGGAAAGTTCATGATCTAAATTACTTAATATATTTCCTGTTAAGAATTCAATGAATCTGGTTTCCAATTGTGGGAAAATTTCCAGCACTTTTAAGGGAATCTCAAGGTATGATTTCTCCAAAGATCCTAATTCTATGAAATCAAGAGTTTGTAACAAATCAACGTTTTTCTTTGAGTTAACCACCCCTTTGTCTTGAGGATATATCAAATCCCAATTCTTAAACCCATGGCGCCCTATCAATTCCTGCATTGCTGCGGTGGATGATCTTCTGATGGTTAATTCTTTATCAAAACAACAAGCCAGTAAAGAATTTGTGAATATTTCTAAGAAGAATTCAGGTTTGATTACCAGTGATGTTCTAGATAATGCCCAAATGATGAAATTTGATGAATCTCTAATATTTCCACCAGATATGTAACTTAATTGTGATTGTTGGAAAAACAAGGATTTTTGCAAAATCGCATTGATCGTCTTGACACCGATCGTATCAATCAGGTCCCTGTATAACATCTCTGCAATCATTAGCAGTTGGGTATGCAACATATCTGAATCAATCATCTCCATTGGCTGATCGAATTGTTCCTGGGCAGAGTGTAATACATCCAACATAATGTCTATACCTAAGCAATCATCAATCTTAGTGAGAAGTTTAGTGAAGTTTCTAGCGACTGATGACCTGATCAATGTGGATTTACTGTTGAAGTTGGAGTCGAAGAACTCAACAATTTCATCAATTGGATCTAAATCATCTAATTCGGTGAAATATTTTCCAAGTTTGTTATATATCTTCAACAAGATTTCCAATTTTGAATCACCTTTCTCATTCTGGACTTTCTTCAAAACTTCATAAATTGTCTGAATGTTGTTCATGAGTTTCAATTCATTAAAATCTCTTTGAATTGAAATGTTTAACGTTTGTAAATATCCACATTTAACAGTATCCGCGCACATCTCATAATTCCCAATCAACCCACTAACAAACCTCTCCAATAAATCACCACAATCCGATCTCGTTATCAACGAACCCACCAATCGCGATCCCAATGGTTGTAACGGTCCCGCATTCACCTCATTGACTCTAAACATCCCAATCTCATACATCGACGTCTTTATTTGTTGTCCTAATGTCGCAAAGTCAAACGGCACCAAAGTGAGCACGATCAGGCAGCACAGGAGGAGATACTCTTCATGCCAGTATAGTTGTTTCTCCCCAGATTGGTTGAATTTGGAAATGATAATTGGAATCAAATCAATTTCTGTCTTCATGTATCCTAAGATTCTTTTTATTCCTATGATTTTCCCAACCGTGTAGAAAACTTCACTCACTATCAGCTTATCTATCCCCTCGGTTTCAGCAAAGTACGATTTCAGTAATGAATCAATGTATTCGTCTAAATGTTGGTCTAATAATTGTGGACATGGTTGAAATTGATGAAGGTCAACAAGGAGTGATTTAACATTAAGCAAAGGTGATGCCGTGTGGATGTTGTTCAATTGAAGTATGATGTTGGAGTGGAGTTCCCTCGAGATCAGCGAGATCCGCAGCTCATCGCTGTCCATTGTTGTTACTGTTTTAAATTATTGATGATGTTTGTTGAATGGTTATGAGAATATTTTTTTTCTTTGTTTACATTTCGGGTAAAATCCAATACTGCACTCGATTTAACCGATATTTCAATTTCACTACTATGATCTGTCGTACTGAATACTCTTAACAATACTATACTTTATGCTACAACCAAGAAAATCATAAGCTGAATCTATTAGTCGTTAAAAAATATAAACCTCTCAATCCTTGAAGCCTTCCCATTCTTTTGCCTCTTCTTTACCTTCTTCTTCATCTTCTTCATCTTCTTTATCTTCTTCATCTTCTTTATCTTCAGTCCTTATCTTCTTTCTTGGTCTTTCTTCATCTTCTGGAGGTGGGACAAACCAAGGGATCTTACCTCTATTAAAATCATTGATCACCAACTTGGCAATACTTTGTTCATCAGCTTCACCACCTTTCAATAATCTACCATGTTTTCTGGCAATCAATTCAATGAATTCAGTTGCATTATTCCAACCTTTAATTTCATAAGTTCTTTCCAAATGAGTTCTTTGACATCTTTTCAAAATCCCAGGAATGTACTGTTCCGCATGATTAACATGTTCGACTCTAACAACACCTCTGAATAAAATATCTTCCTCAGTGTCTTTGGCTGAAGGTGGAACGATACCTGGACAATCGATCAAGAAAATTCTCTTCATTAAAGTGATATATTGCCAAACTTTAGTCTCACCAGGGATAGGTGCCACAGTACAGACTTTCTTTTTTCTTAATGTGTTAATGATACTAGATTTACCAGCATTTGGATATCCAATGAAACCAACTGAAATTTGTTTACGATCTGGATGTAATGAGGAAAATTGACGCAATAATTGAATCAAGGAACCTTTACCGAATGAATTGGTGATCGATGCATGAAAAGCGATGGTTGGATGGAATTTGGATAGGTGTTTGACCCAAGCAGCCTAGTTTTATTTGTTAGTAATGAATCTTGCAAACGTAATTTAATAAAACAAACTCAATTGGCATCAAGGAGATATGTGGAACATGAAATGCAGCGTGTGTGTGTGTCTTAGTCCAAATCAGCTATATAAAATAAACAAAAAAGAGTATATAAAAATAATGAATGTTATAGTCTTTACTACGAACATCCTCCAATAAAAAACATCATGCTTGCGCATGAATATTCAGAGTTCAACTCATAAGACTTTCAGTCATCCTGTTGAACCAAGCATCAGAACGATGGGCTCTTAATCCGATTAACCCAGAACGGGTCACCAGATGCGGATGAAAGTTGATCTTCCAAAGTTGTAACAGACAATTTTCGTAGGTTGTTAATAGAATTAATTCTATTCGAAATCCGCCTTGACTTAAATCTTTGGGGTCGATTAGGAATCAAGCACACACAAATCACTCCATGTCTAGCATATATCCTGTAAATGTCAAGTTAGTAGTATGTTTCTCTTTAATTAACTTACCGCAACCCAAGTAGGAACCAAATCACACTTATTCAACACAAAGATTAGATGTTTATGAGGGACTTCAGTCTTGATATAATGTTCAACTGATTCACATCTTGTTCCCAATGGATCTCTAGCATCCAAGACATGAATGACGACATCAGAAGAATCAATAACTTTATATAATTCATTCCAAATACGTTTTGATTGACCTTTATGGAAAATAGCCTCTTTGGCTTCAGCACTCCAACCATCAGTGTCAACATTACCCATCAGACCTAAAGTTGAATCCAATTCTAGTTTTTCTTTATATGTGGTTTCATCTTGTTTAGTTTGATCAATTAAATCTTCTAAACTAGAAACTGCAACTCTTGGTCTTTTTCTTTGAGATTTTGGACCAAATGAATGTTCATAACTTTCAGTTTCTAAAATCTTATTCGTTGGAGCTTCATTGATATCTTTCTCATTAAGTAAAGACATTGGTAATTTATTTCTTCTTAATAAAATTTGGTAAGAATCTTGTTTCTTTTCACCCAAAGCTTCTCTAAAATGACTCAATGCATCTTGTGAAATAACTCTTGTGTTACCAAACCAACGACGATTAGGATCAACTCTAGCGGTAGGAGCAGCGGTGTCTTGCAATGCAGCAGCTTTTATTATATCACCGGCTTTGTTACGAATAGCACGTCCTTGTTTATACATGTTTAAATGTCTGACTTTCTTAGCATCCTTATAGAAATTCTCACCCTTGACACGCAAGTTGCCGTCTCTGGTGTCACCTTCACGCACACGACGTTGCTTCTCTTTCTTTCCGGTTCCCATTGTGCTAAAGGTTTATTAGAAGTTTTTCTGATTTAAGTGAATAAATCTGAAGAATGAAAAGTTTTACTAAAAGAAAAAAATTTATGCCTAAAAAAAAAATTTTTTTTTTGGGAAACTCATCGAGTCACGTGAGAGATGAGCATATGATCACGTGAGCTGTCACGTGAGCTGTTAGCTTAACGCTTCAAATAGAATAGCTAAAAATTAGGGCTGAAGAATTGTTGATGTGTATGGGTTGGGTGTAATCTGCGTGCTGATTTCGCCATTGATTTCGAAATTCTATGTTCATAATTCTTGAGTTTAAATTTAAATGTTTTATGTTCTGTTTTCAATCTCTATTGATCAGTTTTTCTGTCTTCTAATGAAGCAAAGAAACATGCACATTAGAGAGAGTCCTGATTATTGTATCTTTCTAGAAATCAGCAAGCAATTTACAATACCTGTAACATTATATAATATATTCTCTCACTTACTATTATCTATAGATCAATGAGCAAGACTTTAAATTCTATCATATATAACTTTTGCAAAACTCTTTATTTTTAATACTTTGCTAATTGCTCCTCCAACTTCACAAAGATATGTTCGAGTTATTTTCCATCAACTCTCAATAAGCTGAAGCTGATGGGAAACCCTCATTTGCAACTTCATCAAACCTTCATCAATCTCACATTGCAGCTGATGAGACAAGTTTCTGGAACCTTGTCAATCAATGGTCCAAAGACGAGGCTTATCTCTCTTAAAAATGAGAGAAGCTTTGTCTGTTGTCATTGAAAAGAGTGTATTTGATAGCCGCTCTTGATTGTGAATTTGTGTATTTCGTGATTCTGGTTGAGCTTGGGAAGCATCAAGTCAAGTTCTCAATGAAAAAACCGCCCAGTGATTACCCACTTTGCCGTTTTAAGGAACGTTTAACTAAATCATTGACCCATAATGGGAAATGAGAGAGATCTTGTTGATCAGGGGAGCAGAATTGCTCGTTGTGAAATATGCAAACTCAAAAGACAAGGAAGTTCCTGATGAAATTAGGCAAGAGTTTCAAGAAGTTCTTAATAATCATGAGGAAATACAAGAGGGATTTTCAGTTTTGCAGGAACTTTTGAACATCATTACAGAGCGGGAAACTTCTAATCAAAAGGGGTCGGGTTATATTTCTGATAAGGATTCAGATTGGGATGAGAGGGAACATTCGAATGAGAAGGAACATTTAAATGAGAAGGAAGATTTGGATAACAAGGGCAATTGCCAAAACTCCAGTGGTTTACCTTTAACAAGATATGGCTTAAACGAAGAAGAAATATCTATTTCGTCATCTTATCATTAGCAAACATGGCAGAACAATTGCGAGTGCATAAAAAAACTCATCAAATCCAGTTTTTTGAAATGTAAGGGTCTTGTTGAAGATTTGAACGAATACCTAAATTTTTACAGTGAGGTCCAAACTGTCTTCACCCAAGATGAGAAAGATCTCTTCAAAAAACGTCACATGAGGACTGAATACCTTGAATTATATGGGGTGTTTTTAAGATTGTTCATTGACGAGGCGAAGAGTGATGTGAATTTTCTATTATTGATTATTTTGTGTCATCTTGATTTTTTTTTTCAATTTCAATGAGCCCTACGACAGTCATGTGATTAGTCATGTGACTAGCACTCATATTCATATATTTTTGACACAATTATCGGCCAAAAAATATGCACCCTTTCTTTGTGAATTAATATTGGAATGGTTAAGAATACAAGCAAAAATAACTTATTATATATATATATAATATGCTAATGAGCTGTCTGTTGATTCGATCATATGCACTTGGACAGGGAGGATATTGAACAACCTGTCAGTTGATGTAGACGTTACAGCAACTCAAAAGACTTTTTTGGCGTCTTTGACACTCATCCTTCTAACACAATAGCATAAAAAAACACTCTGTATGCTACTTTACCAGACACTGTGCTTAGTACTCACTGATCATTGATCACTAGCTAGCATGATATAGTCACAATTCGATTTGTAGACACAGAGTATTTTGATAATAATCATACCATCAACATCAACAATTTCCTACACTATAATTTTCGTGACATCTCTAACCATCTAAATGAGCCAATATATTCTCTTATTACAATGGTCATTAATATTCTAATCCGACGTGTTTTCTGTGATCTGCTTGCTGTTGCATATGTCCTTTTGCAGCCTTGTTTGGGTATATATCATGTTATGAACAGTTCTAATTCTCTACGCTAACTTCAAGTCCTAACAATTAACGACAAAACTCTTGAAAATCGACAACTTCACCTCCAAATCCAAGGAAAGTTGATTTAAAGCGGAGTTATCATCGTATCTCATGAATCAGTGAGGCTGAAAACACCGACTTTGATAGATATTGATTATTGCTGTGGCTTGGAAGTCTATCATTCTTATCATAGCAATAGTAGCAATAACAGTAGTCAGTGCAGCAATAGCAATAGCAATAGCAGGGGATGTTCAAGAGAGAATATTGGCATTAGAAGTTTGGCGTATAGTTTAAGCCAATTCTCAGTTGTAACTACAATTTCAAGGGTCCTTATCATAACTTAATATTGCTATCCAAGAATAAAGCTTGAAAAAGTTACAAAAATCACATGCCATGAATTACCCACACGGGGACCCCACGACCCCACGAGTTTCAAGAAACAATGAACGGAACAGTGAACTGTTCACAGCTCATTGCTTAGTGCTCATAGTTGATGTCGTCTAGAACCCAGAACATCTTGGTCTTTTTTTCATGGGAGAGTTGTGGACTGTTTGAGATTGCTGTTGCTTAATAAAAGAGAAAAACTGGTTTAGTTATTGGGAAGAAGAAGAGGCTGTTTACCTGAATAACGGATTTTAGGAGTGCTGGTGTCAATTTAGGCTATAGTGTAAGCTGTAGTTATCCCGTTTCAATTTGAATCAGCTGAATAATATCGGATTATTGTCCTCGTTTCTTTTGCTTGTAGTTTTGGCGAGATGCATTAATAGAGATAAAAGTAAACAAAAAGCAACTCGCTTCTTTTTACAGATGTGGTATGATTCTGGCATGATTATGAATAGCCTCTTAATAATCAAGGGGTTGAATAATACAGAGTTCAGTAGTGTATCGAATGTATTGTATTGATATATAGCAAGAACCAGTGTCTCCAAAAAGCAGTAAGAATAAAAGTAGAATAAAAGTAGAATAGAAGTAGAATAGCCAGCCAGTGGAATATAAGTATTAGTTTTGAAAGAAGTAAAAAATATCATAAGAAGCAAAATAGAAGTAAAAAGTAGCTTGAACCTCAGGTTCATTTGAATATTGATAGCAGTAGGGATAGTTAAACAGCCTAAAGATTGTTATCATACCCGTAGACCAGCAGGGGCAGATAGTTTTTGTAGAGTGATTATGAATCAGTGAGAGACAGCATTCTCATAAATGACTTGTTCACAACGTTGGACGGTTCTTCTGAAAGAGATACGCCCTGATGAGTGCCTGATGCCGGTGACTTTACCCAGATCTTCCTGGGAGCCGTCCGTGTCGTCAACGGTGGTGACATCGTTGTGACTTTCAAGGGTCTCTGTGTCAGTGTGAGGCTTGATGTTGAAGAAGGAGTGCACCACCCATGTGTAGAGCCTGTGCAGGTGAATCACCCTGGCCACGTAGAGTGCGAGGTCGCCGAGGACGAGCCCCAGGACGGGCACGAGGAGCAGGGAGGCGGCTGTGAGCGAGACACGCGACACGGTGGCGACTGCGAGGGCGAGCAGGGTCATTTAAGTGTGGATTAATAGTAACAGTAATAGTAACAGTGATAGTAATAGTAATAGTAGTAATAAAGATTGTGATAAAAAATTGAGCCCTGACAAAACAGAATTCGCGAATAAAAAACTTTTCATTTCGCAAAATTGACAATTTGACAATTGCACTGTTAACCAACTGAAGTGGGCGGTGGTAGAACACAAAGCAGCCTCTTTCAATGCAAACTGCTGCCACGACTGCACTCTGCGCCGCCCCCACTTGCCCGTCACAGCTCACTGAACACAGCCTACACAGTCTCCCGAAGCGTCGGGGGCCCGTGCAGCGATGATGTTCAATTTACTTATCTACATTACCTGAATACCACAGAAGACAACCACCAGACTGAGCTGAATACACATTTTAACACAACCAGACGCGTAGAACACGGTGGTGCCACTCCCCGGCCAGCTAAACGAGCCCCTATCGCTCTCTAGTAATCAGCCCACCGTAAGAGCCCTCGTTTAGCCTATACGACGCGAATAAAAAGTGAAAGAAATAATCATCAACTAAACAATATCAATCTAATACTGTTAATCTATTACTTCAACTAATAACAGAAATGGCCGCCCTCGCTGCTCTCGCCTCCACGGCCGCCGGGCTCGCCGTCCAGCTGTACGCGCTGCTGCTCTCATTGCCGCTCTACCAGCGCGCGTCGCTGCTCGTGTCGCTTCCTTTCGTTTACAACATTGTCTGGCAGTTGCTCTACTCGCTGAGAAAGGACCGTGTTCCCCTTGTCTTCTACTGGATCCCGTGGTTCGGCTCAGCGATCCCTTACGGGATGCAGCCATACGAGTTCTTCGCCGATTGCCAGAGAAAACACGGTGATGTCTTTGCGTTTGTCCTCTTGGGTAAAGTGATGACTGTTTACTTGGGTCCAAAAGGTCACGAATTCATCCTAAACTCGAAATTAGCTGACGTTTCTGCAGAGGAAGCGTACAAGCACTTGACCACTCCTGTCTTTGGTAAAGGTGTCATTTACGACTGTCCAAATTCAAGATTAATGGAACAAAAGAAATTCGTCAAGGGTTCGTTAACCAAAGAAGCATTCAGATCTTATGTTCCTAAAATTAGAGAAGAAATCTTGTCATATTTCAAATCTGCTAAAACTTTCAGATTAGGTGAAAAATCCCATGGTGTTGCCAATGTCATGGAAACTCAACCTGAAATCACAATTTTCACCGCTTCAAGATCTTTACTTGGTGATGAAATGAGACAAAAATTCGACGCTTCATTTGCTGGGTTATATTCTGATTTAGATAAAGGTTTCACACCAATCAACTTTGTCTTCCCAAATTTACCATTACCTTCCTACAAGAAAAGAGATGCGGCACAACAGAAAATCTCTAAAACTTACTCTGAATTAATTGGTAAGAGAAGAAGAGAGAACGATATCAAAGACAGAGATTTAATCGACACCTTAATGAAGAATTCAACTTATAAAGATGGTGTCAAGATGACTGATCAAGAAATCGCCAATTTATTAATCGGTGTATTGATGGGTGGTCAACACACTTCTGCCGCCACATCTGCATGGTTCTTACTCCATCTCGCTGCAGAACCAACTTTACAACAAGAACTCTACGACGAAATTCAATCCATTGCACCAGAAAGGGACGTCACGTATGATGATTTACAAGAAATGAAATTAGTCAACAATTGTATCAAAGAAACTTTAAGAATGCATATGCCATTACATTCAATCTTTAGAAAAGTCATGAATCCATTACCTGTCCCAGGTACTTCCTACATCGTTCCTAAAGGTCATCACGTCCTTGTGTCACCTGGTTTCGCAATGACAAACGAACATTATTTCCCACATCCACAAACTTATAACCCACACAGATGGGATGACAGTGCCATCTCAGGAACTAATGGTCAAGTGGGCACAGACACGGTGGATTATGGATTCGGTGCCGTCTCTAAAGGTGTCTCATCACCATATTTGCCATTTGGAGGTGGTAGACATCGTTGTATTGGTGAACAGTTTGCCTATGTTCAGTTAGGTACTATTTTAACAACTTTTGTCAAGACTTTTAAATGGAAGTTTCCAAAGGGTCAAGGCTTACCAGAGGTGGATTATCAAAGTATGGTTACTTTGCCTATGGATCCTGCTCTTATTGAATGGGAGTTGAGAGAATAGAAAGTTTACCACCAAAAAGAAGAAGAAGAAGCAAAAAGAAGAACAAAAACAAAAAGAAGAACAAAAACAAAAAGAAGTAATTTTTATTTATTATAAATACGTTGATTTGATTATACAATGCCATTTATGTAGGACTAAAACACCCTTGACAACACATTATCCAGATTCTTGCTATTTTCTTGCTTATGACTCTCTTTACCATCTGCCCTCGTCGTCTTAATCTCCCTCTGTTCAAAAGTTCTACGAACCCTATATTCATCATCCTGACCTTTACTCTTTTGAATATTCTTAATCATCTTAGATTGCTCCACATTCTTAATAAACGCACTGTTCAACTTCTTGCCCTGGTTGATCTCCATTTGTAACTTCGCTTGTCTTGACTCGTTCTCTCTAGACATCTGTGCCGTCAAATCAGCCCATTTAAAACCACTTAAATACTTGACGTTCATTATATCATCATGATAAAAATTCCCCTTCTTACCACCAATAATGTTCCCATTCATAGCCTCTGCGCACAACTTGGCATCTTTCTTACGAATGAACTCGGCCCATCCTTCCTCATAACACGGTTTCTTATTACCTCCATTCTTGACTCGCATCTTGTGTTTAATGGCATCTTCTTTTCTAAGGTATAATCTGTCTAGTTCGCCGAATCGGGAAAGGATCTGTCTCATCTTGGTGGGTTTCATGTATGGTGGAACTCGTGATATATAAACGACACCAGTCTTGCCCTTTGGTTTCTTAGAGGTTTTGAATTTTGAAAGTTTGGATTTTCTGAATAATTCCTTAACGTTCTTGTCTTCTTCTGATTCTTTCGTCGTTTCTCCCTCCCCTGTCTCTTTGAAGTCTTTATTCGTGGTTGTATCATCCATGCCTTCATCACTGACGTCGTCGTCGCTATCATTGTTAAACGCATCAAATGACTTCTTCTTACTCTTCACAGTAGTCTCTTCATCATCATCATCATCTTGTTGATTATCAGAATCAGAATCAGCAACGACGCCGAAAAACTCATCATCACTTCCCAATGCGTGGAAATCCGTCTTCTTGTCCTCCTTGGCCATCTTATCTCACTGATACTACTGATATCACTATTAATTCTATCGAGTATAAGTATTATTAAATTGTCACAGAAAAAAAAAAAAATTGTTCGATGAGCCGATTAACTCCGAGAAATTACAACTACAGGGTTCATAACCTCTAACCATGTCACCATGTGTATATATATTTATATATATATATATACACCAGAGTCTCTATAAGAACGCTTCCTGCACCAATCGGTGAATCTCACCATGAATCTCACCAAGTTCAACATCCCCTTCCAGTTTCAACATCCCATCTTGATCAAAATTTGAAATTTTCAATGATTCGACATGATGATGTCTTGATATCCTGTTAGCTAACCTATACAACCCCAACCCATGAATCACCGTGCTTGAAACCACCAGGATTAACGAGCATATCGAGAGCGTGGTGAGTATCAAGCTCAAGCAACGGATGTATACCGTACAATCAAACAAACTCTCCAATGAATCACTGGTAGAAGAGGTGGAATCCACGCCAAAGCTCATCATCATTGGGTCCTGGACTTGGAAAACCGCTGCTGTGGCGACTGCATTAAACACCACCTTTACTAGACTAAGCACACTGCACGCACACAACAGTCTATGTGTTGTTGTGGTAGGTATCACAACATAAAGGTACGGTAGACACACAATAGACACGACAATGCAATAAATGTCAATGATCTCACTGGTGGAACTTATCCCTGGTCTGTTCTCGATTTCAGACACGGGTAAGGACAGGAAGGTGAGGATATACTCTAGTAAGAGGCAGACGTTGAATGATAGTTGACACCATGAGAAGAGACTTGTGGAGTAGAGTTCGTTGATGTGGACGGTGACGTTTGGTGCGATCTGGTAGACTCGAGGCCCGAATGGGCGGGATGCAGGTGGATGTGCTGGTTGTGCTGGTTGTTCTGGTAGCTGCGCTGGTGGTTGTACTGGTGGTGGTATCTGTTGATCGTCCAACGAGGAGAGCAATGACATTGTGTTTGATAAGTGATTATAGAGATTAGAGAGGGTCCTAAAATTGTGGTTCCGTTCAATTCAGACAACAACGCCTGTCATCTTTGTGTAGAACCACCTCTCTAGTCTGCAGACGGGGCTCTGCGATCTCTTGACCCCATCGTAGATCCACACTCCGTAAGCTCCCATCATGTTGGCCATTAATACATCGGTGAACAGTCTGTCTCCAATCACCGCAACTTGGTGGGGACCTTCCACATCGGTGTTCTCTTTGAAATACTTCATAATCTCCTCATGGCAGCCCGGTTTCTTCGTCGTGTGTCTCAGCACTTGACACTGGAGCCTCTCCTCAAGCACTTTCGCCTGTTTGTGGCCCACGTCGTCGTTGGTACCGGCTGAGTTGCTCACCACGAGCAGTTGCGCCTTGGGGAAATGACTCCGTAGTTCTTCCCATTTGGATCTGTACGCAGGCCACACTTTGTCATCGTGAGCTTGGGCGAAACAGTTGTCCTTGTCTAGTACAATGGCCTTGATATCCACTTTCTCTGCCTGTTTTTGGGATATATTGGCTGGAAAAACGAGAGGCACTGGCAATTTGTCCAACGAGGCGACACTGAGGTGCGGAAGGGCCAGACTCGGCGTCACTAACAGCCGGAAGACGTTCAAAGTGGCACTCACGTTCATTCTGATCTCTTTGTCTTCTTGTAATTAATACCCATTAAAATGAAAAAAAAATCGTCGAAAATGATTTGAAACATCATCAACACATCGATAAATAACTGGAAATGTCCACCCGTTCTCGCAAGAAACCGGCCGCTTCCGGCTCCAAATCCAAGCCGAAACAGCAGCAGAAACACACGGCACAGAACAACGGCACCTGGCGCCCCGTTTTCGCCGGGAGTTTGACCTCGTCGATGGCCAATGATGATGAAGATTTGGATACGAATCATCAATGTCTCGTTTGTGTTGAAAAGATTGTGATTGCCGCTAAGGGTCCGTGTAATCACACGACGTGTCATACGTGTGGGTTCAGACAGAGGGCGTTGTATGAGAAGAAACTGTGTTTGGTGTGTCGGAGTGAACAAGACGGTGATTTGGTTTTCACTGATGAGTTGGAATTGGATTATTTGGATTTGAAAGTTGTTTCAAGAGAAGAGAAGTATGGTGTGGGGTTCACTTCACAGGGGATTGAAAAGGAAGTATTGGCGATGTTGGATTATAGATGTGTTCATTGTTCGACTTTTGTGGGTGATGATTATCAACAGCTTGTTGATCATTTGAAAAATGTCCATGATAGATTCATGTGTAATTTATGTTCGAGTCACAAGAAGGCTTTCCCATTTGAGTTGAAGACGTACACTCAGAAACAATTACAAACACATTTGATTAGGGGTGATGAAATCGATGAGAATTTCAAAGGTCATCCAATTTGTCAATTTTGTAAAGGGAAAAGGTTTTATTCAACTGATGAGTTGAAATTACACTATAGATCAAACCATGAAGAATGTCATGTTTGTCGTGGAATAGATCCTCAAAATCCTCAATATTTCAAAAATTATGAAAGTTTAGAAGATCATTTCAATGCTGATCATTATGTTTGTAATGTTCAAAGTTGTCTAGATAGAAAATTTGTCGTTTTCGCAGATGAATTTGACTTGCGTGCACATTTCGTCAGTGAACATCCTGGTCTTTCTGGATTCAGCACACTGTCGTCTTCGGGACCATCAGGTTCAAGATTACATTCACATTTATCAACCGTGACCCCGGGAGTCAAGAAACAACCAGTTGCCAAAGATGTTAATGATTCATTACAAACCAAGAAAATGAGATTAGAAGAAAGGGCAAGACATTATGCTAATTATGATACCACCAAATTTGAACTATTCAAACAGTTGAATTCAACTTTCAATGATGGATATATCACAACCATACAATTAAAAGATTCATATTCAAAACTTTTCAATAATAACACAGAACAAGAAATCAATCATCTGTTGTTTGACCTATGTGAGACTTTGAACAAAAACACAACTAAATATACAGAATTATCAAACATGGTTACTGCACAAAAAAGAATCATTGATCATAAAGATGATGAGAAATTCCCTGCATTGTCCAACAATTCAAGCTCTGCAAGTTTATCCACTGGATGGGGCACAAACACCACTGTCAAGACCAAAAAACAAACAAGAAATTCAACATTGAATGATTTCCCACCATTAGCACCTGCTTCGAAACCGAAGATCCCACTTTTTAAACCTACAGCATCATCCAATAAACAATCAACACCTACATGGCCAAACGTTTCAAACACCATAAACAGATCAGTACCAAAGTTTCAATTCCCACCTTTACCTTCCGCCTCTTCTTCAAAACCAACAATCAAAGCATCACCTGCAACCAGAATCCCCAACTATCTCGACCCTAAAGCCACCAGCAAGTCCAGCACTTCCACATCCAAAGCCACATCTAAGCCAGCTAGACAAGTCAATCAGGATCTATTCCCAGCGTTAGCGGCACCAGCCAAAAAGGTCATACCTAGGGTTAACCCGATCCCTGAAGGCAATGGATCATGGGATAATGGTCCTATAACTGACCGTTCGAGGTTTGAAATGTCAGGATTGAGAAATGTGTTGGATGATACTGATGATGCTGGGAGTTCGAGTGGGAATGGAAAGAAAGGGAAGGGAAAGAAGAAGAAGCAGTTATTGTTTCAGTTTGATGGTGGTAGGTTATAGAGAGAGTGTGTGTTTTTAGATTTTTACCGGGAACACGGGGCAGAAGATTGAACATCAGAGAACGGTTCGCATTTTTTTACATCAAGTTGAAGTAGGGCTTTGAAGAGGAGTTTGAAGAAGAAGTTCGTGAGATCTAGATAATTATAGACATGATATGTAAATTCATTAGGCATACTTCATTCATTGGCACACATAGTTTTAATAAAATCAGTAAAAAGAGTCATAAGTGACTGAGTCATGACATATATCTTAGACAAGTTATCGTATCGTAGGTTTATAGAATGTATATATGTAACAGAAACCACACACCTACCAGATGTCAGGAGCATTTATCAAAAAACAATGGACCTCGTCTTTAGATTGCGCATCTGCACGTTATTAGACCGTGAGATCATATAAGACGCTGGAGTCCACGATGACGAAAAAAAGAACAACCAGTCAAACTAAACAACAGGTTCCTCTACAATCTCATTACTACGCACTTCAATTCAAGTCATGAAAGAGTGTTGTCTCTATAGTACAATATTAAATTAAGAAAAGCCCATAAAGACTTTACCTGCCCCCCACTGTTACTCTGATTATTAGAAATCACAATTCTCATCTCTGAGGTGGCGGATTATTATTCTCAATGTAAGGATAATTATAACCCCTTGAATTAGGAAACTGATATGCGTATGGTTGGGGCTGTTGCTGCTGTTGCTGTTGCTGCACATATTGGTTCACTTGTGCCGTTGGTGGTGGCATTTGTTGTGGATGAGGTGGGTGTGATGCTTGATGTGAATTCAATGGATGCTGCAGCTGTTGCTGCTGATGTTGAGGGTGTTGGTACTGATGTTGTGGTTGACGTTGGGATTGTGGATTTGGGTGTGGGTGTGGGTGCGGTTGTTGTGGTTGTGGTGAGATTAGATGCTTGTTATTATTTTCATCAAGGACAGAGAAGAAAAAATCATCAAGGAATTTAGGACCAACTGCTTGTTTAAAATGATTATTAACAGCAACGTCTTTTAAAAATTCAACACGTTGATTTGGATCTCCTGATTCTTCTCTATTAGTGTTCAGTGGGATATTTGATGATGGATGTGGTTGATTAATTAAAGTAGGATCTGATGGTGAATCAAGTGATGATTTTGAAGATTGTCTCGTTGGTACGTTTGTAACTAATTCAGTGTCAAGTTTAGGAAACAACCAGTCTTTAAATTTTAAGATGTTTTGATAATTTGCTTGATTATTAACACGAGAATCTGAAGTTGGACTTGCTCTTGAAAAACTCATTCGATTTGATTGTTGATTGTTTAATGAAGCTTGATCATCGAATTGAGGTTGAATGTTATTTTGACTTGGATTCTTGGAACTTGGAGGTGATGGATTTGTAACTTTAACTAAATGTTCTAAGACCTCCGCATATGATTTAGATGCTGAATCAATCTCACCATATGAATGTAGCATATGAATAACACTTTCCATTGATTCCATTATCATTGAGTCAATGTTCTTATAAACTTCTTTTTCTTCATCATCATTTAGGATATCATCATCAATGTTTCTTGATTTTAATAACAAAATGACACCAATGACTAAACCAGCATGAAATGTGCATGATGTTAAACTTAATGGTTTGAAAGGATGAATGTTTTGATGATAAACGTATTCAACAATCTTAATTATTAATAATGAAGATTTGATACACGATTGATAAAAATTCCTCAAATGAACATAATTTTTGGAATTTGTATCATATTTAACAATTCCTAATTTTTGTAAGACAATGAATTGGAAAAACGGCCTTGATAATAGGATAATTCCATGAAGGTGACAAATATGTGGTAAGAAATATCTATGATCAACAGGTCTTGAATAATTTTCTGGTGTTAATGGTTTAATTGGATTAGCCAGACTATGATTTTTCAACTCAAGTTGTAATTGTAATGCCAATTTTAAATTAATTGATGGATTGTAATAAATATATGATAAAACTTTCCCATTCAACATAGTCACTTCTAATAATGTGCTCTGGAAATCATTAATATGTTGAAATGATTCAAGATCATCCCAATCTTCTTCTGAAATTGCCATAGAACGACCAAGATAAATTGAGGACAATCTATCCATGATGAACAAACTTCTAAAAAGTTTTCTTCTATGTAAGACTTGTGTAACTTCTTTGAATGAGTCGTTGATATATTTTCTATTCAAACCTAATGATTGTGCGTATCTTATGGCAAGTCCCAACTTAATCCATGCTGTGTTTCTCTTACCAATAAATTGTAAATAGAAAAATGAAAATAGATAAGCTTCAACCAACCAAAGATTAGCAGAATCGTTAACATCTGACAATATACTTTCTGAAAATCTGTAGAAAACATCCGGATGAATAAAGCGACTAGTTGGGAATGGGAAAATCTTCTTTGATAGTTCAATCTTTGCATAGATTGATGCAATGCCAAACAATAAGTTTAAAATGCATAATTCCCTAGCTGATACATCAGATGGATTAGAATAAACCCTATCCATCATTAACTTCAGATTCTCATCGTCAATAATATAGACGATATTATTCGAATTGTTCAAATATGTCTTCAACAAATAATCAGCATATTGTCTATCCGGTAATCGATTTGTCGATTTGTCAAGTAAATCATTAGTAGGTTTCTTTATTGTGGTAAAGATACTACTTTCAACGATAGGTTTCTTTTCCGGATTGAATGAAAACTCATTAGGACCAACAATAGTTTCAAACAATTTACCAACTTGTAAATGATATGAAGTAGGTGAACATTCACCAAAATAACAAAGATTTCCATCCTGATCAAATAAAATTCTTGAATTTTGTCCATCTTCGACAGCTGAGATGTTTTCATTCTTGAATTGCTCAATGTCATCAACTGGGTGAATATTGACAGAGAGACTTAGCAGGGATTGTAATGAATATTGAGTAAGTTTCTCCTGACTTTGGCTTCTTACTGGAGGTACCAGTTCAGCACTCGTTTGCTGAGCCTGAGGATAGTAAGAATATGGGTTGGCCTGATGCTGTTGTTGTTGCTGTTGCTGTTGCTGTTGTTGCTGTTGTTGTTGCTGTTGGGCGCTGAACGAGCCAGATCTCTGGAATGGTGGCTGGATCACCTGCTGGGTACCAGCTGAAGAGAGCGGTGTCGGATACTGGGTCTGTGGCGGTTGGTTGTGATGGTACTGGACAGGCATCTGGTAGCCAGCTGATGCCGGGCTCTGTACGTAGTACGTCACCTCGGGGGTGTACTGTGCGAACTTCACGCCTGCTGGGTCGTGGTCCTGTTCGTGGTCTTCATGGTGGAGTGTTTGATTATTGTTGTTGCTGTTGCTATTGCTATTACTCTTGCTTGATTTAGGGCCCAACTCTTCCGCTTCGGCCCTCTTCCGCTCCTGGAGCTGCTTCTTCGACGGCTTGAGCACGCGCCTGTCGACTGAGTTGTACTCGCAGTGAAAGTTCTTCAGCGAGCACAGCTCACAAGGCAGCAGACCGTTACATTTCTGTTTTCTTCTCTTGCAATTATCACACGCCTTAGCGACCTTCTTTCTCCGTTCTGGCGGGATTATTCTGGACTTCTTCGTCTTGAGAAGAAGTTGCTCGCCCAAGTCCATCGCGGATATCGGGAGTTCAAAACAGGTGAAATATGCCGATTTCTGAGGTGAGCAAAAGTTGTTGATTTGGTTCAATTTGCCTTCAATACAAAGGGAGACGTCTGATTTACAATTGAGATTGATTGAAAGTTTCTACAGTTTTTTGGAGTTTAGTGTCAGGACCCGCGAAATTATTAAAATAAAAACAAAAAAAAAAAACGATCAGCGGCTTTTGATCGGCTTACGGAGTTCATAAGGGAAAAACTCAAATTTAAATTGTTCCGGATTAAGGACAAATGATAACATTAGCCCGTAATACATTAAGCTTTTTTCGCCACATGTAGGACTCCTGGAAATGCGGATATGATAGTCGCAGTATCGTATTGTCCTTCCCTCGTTGCAATGTATTCAGACTCTAGTTGAGGTAACTCTCTGCACAAAAACTTCACATTTGACACCTTTCAATAACCGTATGAAAATTTGATCGGAATTGATATAAGGTTTCTTTTTTGGGACAAATTCCGGATCGTGGTTTTAAACTCTAGCGACTGGCCAAGCTACAGTAGTTACAACTTATTTCAAGACTTAGTCTCTAGTCGTGACTCGCCAGGCCCTAAAATTCCTAGTCTCCATTCCAGAGTTCACATGTGATCAAGTCCCAACTCAATTTGGAGGGTGGGTGGATTTTAATTTGTTGGGTTCACCGGCTAATGGAAATCCGATTACCGCCAGCAATAAAACCATGACTCAGGTGACTCATGAGTCATGAAAGTCAACCGACAGCCGAAAACCTACAGGCTACAAATAGACGATCCCATAGGCTACAGAATTGTACAAGTAAATACTAAACTGTAATGCTTAAACCCATTCATGAATTTCCGAATTCAAAACAGACAAACATCCAACCATTCAATTCTCTTTTGGTAACACTCCATAAAAGTTAGGATTATCGTTAAAGTAAGCTTTATTTCCAGGCGGTGAGGAATTGAAGTCATATCCAGGAACCATTCTGTTATGTTCGTCAAGGGACATATTTTGGAAAACATCAGGAATCAATGCAGTGAAACTGTGGAGCCTTTGAAAACTTCGTAATTCAAGATTCTCCTTCTTGAGTTTTTCCAACTCTTCCTTTTGTTCATAATACTGGTGTGCCACAAGATTATTCAATTCAAGAATAGCACGAATTAATAGATGACTTTGCACTACCTTGTTCTCCAAACCTTTGAAAACAGCAGTGTTTTCTTGAACAAAAGTTTTCAATTCAGGTCCAGTAATATTCAGCTTTACAACAAGAGTATTCCAAGTTTTTCTGTTGACTCCAAGATCCTGAGTGTCTCTTCTTGTGTATCGGACAACACGATTCTTGAGGTCTCTCATTGATGAATGAAACAGTCTTTTTTCAGAACCCTCTTTCACCTTCTTCATCAAACCCTCAACCTCGTAAATGAGTGTCGGCATGTCTTTTTTATAATGGAGCTCAGGGTATAGCAACTCTTTCAAAAGTAGTGGAGCATCATGTGTAAGATTACCAGAATCAAAAGATACATCAACATCATCATCCCATGTTTTTTTTGGGCTTGAAACACAAGTTGAAGGTCTTGATCTAGGAGAACCTTGAAGTCTGTTGAATGATCTTCCACTCCCAGCTTTAAACTTAGGCTCAGGTGAGTATCTTCCTTGACTGGAGGAAATATGTTGATGTGATGAAATTGTTGCTTGTGCATAACTTGGTAACCGTTCATCTCTCTGTAATAGCTTCTGCATGGTGCACTTTTCAACAATGTCTCCTAATGTGCCCATTTTCTCTCTTCGCAGGGACACAATTCCCAATAAAACCAACCAAACGAAGTCAGATCTAGAAAGATACAGCAGATAATAAATCTCGCAACTCTTCCATCCCACAATTTTTTCCAGTATCTTAATTTATTCAACTTCATTGTGACACAAAAATAATGTGTGTAAAGATAATAAAATTAATTGTCAGCCTGAGCATCGAACTCGCGACTTTCCTGTCATGCTCATCTTCGCTGACTCAGCATTTTTTTTTCGATGCCCTCTGCGAATTTTGTTCGACTCATCGCTAAATTTCTTCAACAGGTTTTGGAAAAAAAATTGTATGTTCAAGAGATCATTGCAACGTCTTTCTCTAAGCATACTACCACTCGCCAAACGCACACGTCCCACAGTTCCGCCTCTGTCACTTGTGCACCATAGAAAGATGTCCACCTCAGCTATCAGTGCAGCTTTAGAAAAGCTTTCCCTCAAAGAACCAAAAGCTTATGAGGGTTCTTTCCCAAACCACAACACCATTGATGTTTTACGTAACTACATCACTCAAGAACTATCCACCATTTCCGGTGTTGAGCCATCCCTTATTTTCCCAGCTTTAGAATGGACCAATACTTTAGATCGTGGTGATTTATTGATTCCAATTCCAAGATTAAGAATCAAAGGTGCTAAACCAAACGATTTAGCCGTTGAATGGTCCGAAAAATTTCCATTAGGCGAATATTTATCAAAAGTTGAAGCCAACGGTCCATTCATTCAATTTTTCTTTTCGCCTAAATTCTTATTTAACATTGTTATTGATGATGTTTTGAAAAGAAAAACTGAATATGGTTCCTTGCCAATCGGTCAAGATAAGAAGATTCTTGTTGAATTCTCATCTCCAAACATTGCTAAACCTTTCCACGCTGGTCATTTACGTTCAACCATCATTGGTGGTTTCTTATCCAACTTGTATGAAAAATTAGGTTGGGATGTCACTAGAATCAACTATTTAGGTGACTGGGGGAAACAATTTGGTTTATTAGCCATTGGTTTCAAGAGATATGGTTCTGAAGAAGAATTAGCCAAAGATCCAATCAACCATTTGTTTGAAGTTTATGTGAAGATTAACAAAGATGTTGAAAATGAAGGTGATTCATTACCAGAAGAAGAATCTACAAATGGTATTGCTCGTGCTTATTTCAAGAAGATGGAAGATGGTGATGAAGAAGCCCTTAAGATGTGGAAAAGATTTAGAGAATTGAGTATCGAGAAATATATCAAGACATATGAAAGATTAAATATTGAATATGATGTTTATTCTGGTGAATCTCAAGTTTCTCAAGAATTAATGCACAAAGCTTTAGATATCTTTAAAGAAAAAGGTTTGACTCATGAAGATAGAGGTGCTGTTTTAATTGATTTGAAAAAATTCAACAAGAAATTAGGTAAATGTATTGTTCAAAAATCAGATGGTACTACTCTATATTTAACCAGAGATGTTGGTGAAGCTATTCAACGTTATGAAAAATACAAATTCACCAAGATGATTTATGTTGCAGCTGCTCAACAAGATTTACATTTCGCTCAATTTTTTGAAATCTTAAAACAAATGGGTTTCGAATGGGCTAACGACTTACAACATATTAACTTTGGTATGGTTCAAGGTATGTCTACCAGAAGAGGTACTGTTGTCTTTTTGGATAACATCTTGGAAGAAACCAAGGATAAAATGCATGAAGTTATGAAGAAAAACGAAGCTAAATATGCACAAATTGAAAACCCTGAAGAAGTTGCCGATTTGGTTGGTATCTCAGCCGTTATGATTCAAGATATGCAATCCAAACGTATCAACAACTACGAGTTCAAATGGGAACGTATGTTGTCTTTCGAAGGTGATACCGGTCCATACTTACAATACGCTCATTCTCGTTTAAGATCTGTTGAAAGAAATGCACAAATTGATTCTGAAAAATTAGTGAATGCTGATTTCTCATTGTTAGTTGAACCACAAGCAGAACTATTGATCCGTTTGTTGGCTCAATATCCAGACGTTTTAAGAAATGCATCAAAGACTAATGAACCATCAACTGTGGTGACTTACTTGTTTAAATTAACCCATCAAGTCTCTTCTTGTTATGATGTCTTATGGGTGGCTGGTCAAACTGAAGAATTGGCCGCTGCTAGATTGGCTTTGTACATTGCTGCTAGACAAGTGTTGTTCAACGGTATGACTTTGTTGGGTTTGACTCCTGTTGATAGAATGTAAGGTATATTCCAATCACCAATAATATGTTATATAAGTTTGTTGTCGTAGCTGTGCCAATAAAGAGGGTGGATCTTGATATCACTTCTGGTGCCAGTTTCAGATGTGGCTATATTACAAAATGGGCGCTGTATCATTGTAGAGCTTTGCAGCACTGTATAATTTAATATTGGAACATCATGTTTGGAAATTGGTGGGTGTATCTTTTTGTTAATAATGAAGGTGCTACTGTCAAAGATCTCCAAATTTCATTCTTCTGAGTGCTCTCATTTCTCTCAGCTAGAACTTAGAAGTTAGGACCAGTCCCGCTTCATTATTCATACATTAAGGACGAGATATGACCCCCCGCAGTACAGATCCCCGTAGATATTACAAGTTCAAGTTGCCAGTAAGACTGTCTTTTCTAATTTAATCGGTGATTCACATCGCTATCAACACTCTGCGCTGTTCTTATCATAATACTAACTTTACCAATATGTCAAGAGCAACACATGGTTACTCGGATCTGGTTTTCTTATTACCTGAGGTTTTAGAGTTTGAAGAGTTTGATTGGATAATAGCGGTCGTACTGTAGTGTGTCCAAACACATGCGAACCATTTAATGATTCAAATTTATATTGAAAAAGAAGATGATATTGATGGTGGTCTTACTAACATTGGTGAACTAGCTTCAATTGCCAACAAGGCTCCTGATAATTTTCAGATAACGCCATTGACTTATGAATGTTGATAGCGCGAGGAATCCACCATTCTAATAGCACGGAGTAAGAACGCGGAACACTATCATTCCATAGTACTTCAATAACCGGACATGATTGTTCTAGCAACGAACTATTCGAACAGAATCTGATATATGTCCCGATTCACTTGTTCATTTTATGCACTTTACAGTTAATTCTTTTTCAGGAGACGAGTCATGCTATGGTCATGAATCTGCGCCTAACTCAATGGGAGGTTGACGGGTGAGATGGATATAATTATATCGTTGGGGTAATAAATTATATGGGCCGTGGGCAGTAGTTATACGTCAGTACACCCGACGGAAGTTGGTATGATTAATTACCAACCCTATGTTACTTTAAGGATTTCATGAATATTCCAATATTCCTTTATTTTCTTTGATTTATAACATTCAATAATATACAACTATTCAGCACACAATGGCAAACGCAGCTATTAGCTAATAACGATGATAGATAATTCTTGAAAAGATTGATGGCCATATTAATCGTTGCAGCTGCCTATACCACGGGGGTGGGGTGTAGCCCTTATCAACTATTATTTCTATGCAAAGGGCCCGTTTGAAAAAGCTGGAAGGAACACAGAACTAAGGTAGTTGTTAGAACATGTGAGTTTGTCTAATAATGAAGATGCTACAAGGAATTCTTTCTAAAAATGTGCAATACTTGTTGTTCCCTCAAGTGAAATGAATAATTTTGGCGTTTAATGTTTTGATATATTTTGGGAGCTGTATGATTGTATTTCAAGCGAGTTGCATACAGTGTCCCAAAGCACACACTCACAGTCCCTCATTCTTCAATCAACTGGGAAATCCGAGACATTAGATATCCAATCACTATTAACCTTAGAAACTGGACTTGAACTGGTATTAACGTGCTCGAGATTCCAGATCATCTCTTCGTGAAAGATGTAAGTTAAAACATATTTATTTAAATATGGTACTATAATTAGTCTTCAACCTGTTAGCCTTTAGGACAAAAATCAGTAGTATAGGGTAGTAGTCAGAACTCTGATATAGGATTAGAACTGATTGGCTGTAGGTGCTTGGTGATGCTTAGAAGAGTTGATCAGTGTTTCTATGGTTTTGAGCCCCGAGACCCAACGGTCCTCAGGCTCAAACATCGCAAAACAGCTATCGGAATACACCGGTTACAGTGGCCGAGTGGTTAAGGCGATGCCCTGCTATTTTCAAGTAGCTGTTAGGCATTGAGTTTTACTTGCGCAGGTTCGAATCCTGTCTGTAACGCCATTTTTTTTGCATTTTTTTTTTCTTCAGTAGTCAATTACCATGATAAAACTTTAGCACTTCCCTTGAGTTTCGAGTTTGGAGAAAGACCACAAAGCTTTTCGGAGATATTACTATATCCTCTGATGGTGCCATTAGTCTTTCCACTTCCACAATTCCCCGTTTAATTGAACATTTCAACTGCTCATCGCTTGTGCTGGCCCTACCGATAAAAATTTAGGCGAGATAAAAAAAATTGTATAATGTGTAACTATTAAAGAAGTGAATTTCAAAACATCATATTACAGCAAACATGGGTAAAGCTAAGAAAACTAGAAAGTTCTCCGTCGCCAAGAAAATGTTGACAAATCAAGACATGTAAGTCGGAGCCCTTTCCCCCAAGTTCCTTATGTCGCATTTTACTAACATCATTGCCAGTAAAAAGAAACAAGACACTGCTAAAGTTGCAAAGAAGGATGATCCAGAACTAGCAAGAAGCATGTAAGTACCCACACTTTCCATCCCTTCACCTGTTTTCTGTCTGATACTAACTAAATGCAGCCCACAAGTGTCCAGCGCCTTGTTTTTCCATTTCAACGAAGCCATCAAACCACCATATCAGATCTTAATCGATACCAATTTCATAAATTTTTCCATTCAGAAGAAAATAGACATAGTAAGAGGTATGATGGACTCGCTTTATGCCAAATGTATCCCTTTGATCACGGACTGTGTTATTGCGGAATTAGAAAAACTTGGTCCAAAATACAGAATTGCATTAAAATTGGCCAAAGATCCAAGAATAAAAAGACTTACTTGTTCACACAAGGGTACATATGCGGATGACTGCTTAGTGAGCAGAGTTTTGCAGCATAAGTGTTATATCGTGGCCACTAATGATGTGGATTTGAAACGTCGTATTAGAAAAGTCCCTGGTATTCCAATTATGAGTGTTGGTGCTCATAGTTACGTTATTGAAAGATTACCAGATGTGTTTTAGGGGAAGTCTTTTTCTATTTTGTACATTAGGGGGTTTAAAGTTTTAATAAATCATCATTTAAAAAGTTAATTTGCACTGTAGGATTTATTTTCCTCATTGATTGTTGTCGTGGCTAGCATCTTCAAGGTCTGGGGTATTTAATTCAATGAGATCAACAGGGTGATCATTTTCCTTATCATCATTCCCTTGTTCAGAATCAGAATCAGAATCAGAATCATAACCCATGCTATCATCTTCATCACTGCTACTTAAAAGTAGCTCCCGACTTTTACTCAACTCTTCATTATCACGATCAAGGAAATCTTTAACAGATTGTGGAATCTTGATATCAATTTCTTCGAAAAATCTGGATTTAGTAACGTAGATCAACACCATTGCACTTTGGAAATTCTTTCCTGTTCTTTGATATACTAAATCCCTCAATTCCTCAAATTCAACATCTTTGATATCAAAATCATCAAGAGTGTCCTGTTTGTATCTGACTAAATGCCATTTAATGGAGTAAGCATCATCAACCAATGTCTTTGATCTAGTTGCGTATGCAAAACTTGTAGGACTCATGATGATACCAGTGAGTAAATATGGTTCTATGTCTTTACCAGATTTAGCAAGAATTCCTTCAATGTTAAAAAGACTAGATTCTCTTCTCTTTGAACTTAGTTCGGTCTCTTTTGCTGTAAGTCGTTCTTTCAATACTTCTGTTTTGTCATTAATGGACTTTAAATCTTCAAGTGCGTTTTTCAATGCTTCATCCTCAGTATTCTCTAATTCATTACTTAAAAACTCTATCGAATGTGATAATGCATGACCAACGCGTTTACCATTATGTACTGTAAGATTCATAAGTTCAGTTGTGTTTTCCCTTGATTCTTTTTCAAGGCCTTTTTTGACTTCCACAAACTCTTTAATTATATCTCTGAATTCAACAGTGTATATCTGTGGATAAAACTCTTCTGTGATCGTAAGATTCTCTGAACTGTAACTGTGATTATAACTTGACTCAAAAGTGAAAGTTACTATATCTGCCAAAGACCCAATATACTGTTCAGCTTCAAAACTTCCACTCCAAAGTACTGAATGAAGCGTATGATAAAGGTCCTTACCAATGTCTTCTGTATCGATGTTAAAAACGGCAAAAGATCTTGATTCTTCAGACTCGACATCCATAGCAACGTTCTGGAAAAACTGATTTGACGAGTCAATACCCACAGATTGTAGTTGTTCTATCAATGACTCAACAAATATCTCATATGCTTCATGAAGATTATCGACCTCTTGTAGTTTCAAATTTGAAGATTTAGGGAAAGATTTAATGAAATTTAGTACTGATGTGAAAGCTCTTGAACCATCAAAAAATGCAAATAATCTTTGAACTTCCAACAAAAACGACACATCCGATTCCTTTTCATCTTTCTTTATTTTTGTAACACCTTCAGGTATCGTTATACTTTCACCTTTAAACCAACGTGGATGATATCCCAAAGTTTCAAACTCATGGAGGAAAATAAGTTGGCGCAGGGCAGGAATCTGATGAAGAACAGTTAACACTGGGTTCAAGTAACTTTCCAGGAACCCACTCTGGACAGGCATGAGAACAGGAAGCTCATCAAATGATGCCTGATACCTATAAATGTTGTTGAAGACAGAAGTGTACTGAATCGCTCTTTCTCCTTGTTCGTTATCAGGATCTGGGACATCGTCTTCATCATTTTCGTCTCCTGAGCTCACGTAGTTGATATGGGGAGGGGGACCGATATTGTCTAATCTATTTCTACCAGATGCAGCACTGTATGCCTGGTATGATTGGTTGATGTCTTCGATATGGCTGGGTGAATAAGATGGGGGAGGTGGGAGGGAGCGAGGTGGCTGTTCAGACGGGCGTGTGTGCACTGCACTGCTGGGTGGCTGCTGGGTGGTGTACTCAACCGACGACTCCTTGGGAGGGGCTAGCGCCTCTGGGCCCTGGAAGATGTAATTCAGGGCTCGTTCAACATCGCCTTCTGTGAGCTATTAGACAATAATTAGTGAACTGTTCCTCTAAAAAGACGGGGGAAAAACGGCAATACTCACCTCCAGCGCCTCAATTGCCTGAGAGCGGTCGAATCCCATCTCGGTGATCTGTCTGACGGCGTCCTCGTTCGTCATTTTGCGGTGCAGGATTGGAATTCTGGCCAGTGCGTTTTGTGACTGGGACTTTTGGTTTGAATTTGATGAGTTTCAGCTTCAGTCACGTGATTAATGTATCACGTGACCAGAACGCGATTATTAATTTTTTTTTCTTTAATACAAACGCGTCTCTAATTTTTCTCTTTTGATTTAGTACCAGCAAAGTTTCCAGCCAGAGTCGCAGTTTTGGGAGGCAATGGACAAGCGAAATGCAGCCGATTCGGAGTGCGGAAGTGTCCATAAGAAGCTGAAGATCGAGATCGAGCCGGAAAAGGAGAAACTGCACCAGGATGCCCATTCGAGGCCAGTTGCTCTTCAAACTGTCACTGAAGAAGCCCATATCCATCAATCACAGCCCTACAAGTCCAAAGGGTCCAAGGCCGATGTTCAGCCATCCAAGTTTGAGAAGGAATTGGTCAGCATGGAAGGATCCAACACAGTGGAGGATCAGGTTTGGGATAGACCGACTTTGCCATCAAATTTTGATCCAAAGACTTATGATTTGACATTTCAACAATTGGATGCTGAAGAAGCCCTTTCTGATGGTTCAAGTGCAATTAGATTCTTTGGTGTTACTGAGCAAGGTTACTCTGTTCTTTGTAACGTCACGGGATTCCTTCATTACTTTTATGTTCCTGCTCCAACAGATTTCAGAAAAGAGCATGTTCCTGAGTTTCTCAGTTATCTAAGAGGTCTGTTTGGCGGTGTGCATTCTATTGAATTAGCATCCAAAGAATCTATCTGGGGCTATAATGGTGGTCAAAAAGTCTTGTTCTTAAAGATTGTTGGTGTTAACGCTAAAGATATACCCAAGATCAGAGGTGGGTTTGAAAGAGGTCAGATCTCATGGCAAAACATGTTCCAAGGTGGTGGTGATGGGACCATGACATATGATAATATCCAATATCTGCTGAGAATGATGATTGACTGTAAAATCACAGGTATGAGTTGGATAACATTACCAAAAGGAACTTATACTATGGTTTCTGAAATGGCTAAAACATCCACTTGTCAATTAGAAGTCACCATTGATTACAAAAATTTAATCTCACATCCTTCCGAAGGTGAATGGCTGAAGAATGCTCCATTGCGTATCTTGTCATTTGATATTGAATGTGCTGGTAGAAAAGGTATTTTCCCAGAAGCTGAACATGATCAAGTCATTCAAATTGCCAATGTTGTCTCCAGATCGGGTGAAAGCAGGCCTTTTATTCGTAATGTTTTCACAGTCAACACCTGTTCTCCAATCACTGGTTCTGAAATCTTTGAGCATGAAGATGAAAGAGACATGTTGAGAGCTTGGAGAGATTTCATCGTTAAATCTGATCCTGATGTCATGATTGGTTACAATACCACCAATTTTGATATCCCGTATTTATTAGACAGGGCGAAAGCCTTGAAAGTTGATGATTTTGCATACTTTGGTAGATTGAAATATGTCAGACAGGAGGCCAAAGAAGTCACGTTCAGTTCCAAAGCTTACGGGACAAGAGATTCTAAATCCACTAACATTGATGGTAGAATGCAATTAGATTTATTACAGTTCATCCAAAGGGAATACAAGTTGAGAACGTATACTTTGAACTCTGTGTCTGCTCACTTCTTGGGGGAACAAAAAGAAGAAGTTCAACATTCCATCATCACAGATCTTCAAAATGGTACGAGTGAAACAAGAAGAAGATTGGCTGTGTACTGTTTGAAAGATGCATACCTACCCTTAAGACTGTTGGAGAAACTTATGTGTCTGGTGAATTATACCGAAATGGCAAGAGTCACGGGTGTTCCGTTCTCCTTTTTATTATCAAGAGGTCAACAAATCAAGGTTGTTTCACAATTATACCGTAAATGTTTGGAGGAAAACATTGTTGTTCCTAATTTGCAACAGAGTGGTAGTTCTGATGTTCAATATGAAGGTGCCACAGTCATTGAACCAGAAAGAGGTTATTATGATGTTCCTATTGCCACACTGGATTTCAGTTCGCTATACCCAAGTATCATGATGGCACATAATTTATGCTATACCACGTTGTTGAACAAGAACACAATAACAAGATTAGGCCTAGAAAAAGATGAAGATTATACACAAACGCCCTCAGGTGAATGTTTTGTTAAATCTAACAAGAGAAAAGGTTTATTGCCAATTATTTTGGATGAATTATTAAGTGCAAGAAAAAAAGCCAAATCAGATTTGAAAAAAGAAACAGATCCGTTCAGAAAAGGTGTGTTGAATGGTAGACAACTGGCTTTAAAAATCTCTGCAAATTCAGTTTATGGTTTCACTGGTGCAACGATTGGTAAATTGCCATGTTTGGCCATTTCTTCATCTGTCACTGCCTTTGGTAGAGAAATGATCGAAAAAACGAAACAGGAGGTCCAAGAGAAGTATTCAATGAAGAATGGGTTTAAATATGATGCTCAGGTTATTTATGGTGATACAGATTCTGTCATGGTAAAATTTGGATCTGAAAATTTAGAAGAATGTATGGAATTAGGTCAAGAAGCTGCAGATTACGTCTCCACTAAGTTCATCAACCCAATCAAACTAGAGTTTGAGAAAGTTTATTTCCCATACTTACTGATCAACAAGAAGAGATATGCTGGATTATACTGGACGAACCCTGAAAAGTTCGATAAGATGGATACAAAAGGTATCGAAACTGTTAGAAGAGATAACTGTCGACTTGTTCAAAACGTCATCACCAAAGTTCTTGAATTGATTCTTGAAAACAGAGATGTTCAAGGTGCTGAAAAATACGTCAAGCAAACCATTGCTGATTTATTACAGAATAGAGTCGATATGCAACAGTTGGTCATTACTAAAGCCTTGTCTAGATCAGATTATGCTAATAAGCAACCACATGTGGAGTTGGCTGAAAGAATGAGAAAAAGGGACGCAGGTTCAGCACCGGCCATTGGTGATCGTGTCGCATATGTCATTATCAAAACTGCAGGAAATAAAGCTTATGAAAAATCTGAAGATCCATTATACGTCTTGGAACATTCATTACCTATTGATTTCAAATATTACTTAGAAAATCAACTTTCCAAACCATTAACGAGAATCTTCGAACCTATACTAGGTGATTCAAGAGTCAAAGAGTTACTTAATGGTGCGCACACTAGGACCGTCACTGTTGCATCCGGTTCGGGCTCCACTGGTGGTCTAATGAGGTTTGTCAAGAAAGTCGAGACTTGTAAAGGTTGTAAGAATCCATTGCCTAACAACAACAAAGGTAAATTATGTGACAATTGCAAGCCTAAAGCAGGTCAGTTATACAGTGAGGCATTGGCTGCCATGGGTGCCCTAGAGTCAAAGTTTTCAATGCTGTGGACCCAGTGTCAGAGATGTCAGGGTTCTTTGCATCAGGATGTTTTGTGTTCGAATAAAGATTGTCCGATCTTTTATATGAGAAAGAAAGCTCAGAAAGATGTTATTCATCAGGCTAATGAGTTGGATAAATGGAATGAAACCCTTTGGTGATTGTTTATGTTGATGAAGTCGATTTTCTAATATTATTAATTTTATTTATATATCTGCCTTTGTAGTCACAATGTGAATTATCTCTATACGGAAAAGATATTGAGGAAAGTTATGTACAACTCGAAAGAATAATGAACTAAAGCCATCTTGAGTATCATTCCAGACTTGGCTTCTTTGTGACATTGCCAGCAACACCAGATAGATCCTCAACTGGTCTTTTTCTGGACTCACTTGAATCGTCTGTTGGGCCACCACTTGGCTTCTTTATGGAACTCAGCACAATTTTAGGTATCCCTAAAAGTCCAACATTGTCACTATTGTTGTTGTTCTCAGATCCAGCTGTCGTCAAAGGTGTAGTTGTAGCAGTATTGGCGGCAGTGGTTGTCGTGTCTGTAGGGTTCGATCTTTCTGAGTTTTCAGAATATGCAAAATCAATAGGATCATCCTCGATATCATCAATAGTATTGTTACTAACACCATTCACTTCTGTGACTGTTGTTTTTGGAACTGTGGAGCTAGAACTATTTCTCAGCAAACTATTGTTAGACCAATTTGGGATAGAGGATGCTGATCGTTGTTGAGGTCTAGAAGGGTAAGAACTCACTGGCTTGATTACTGGTTTTGAATTTGGGTCTTCCCCAGTACTTGAAGTTTTAGCGGTAGACATTTCAATTGTTGAACTTTGTTGTTTTTCCAAGGCACTATCCCTTGTATTTTCTGATTCATTTGGACTTGAATGATTAGATTGCATAACTGCAGTCGAACTGGACTGAGGTGTTGCATTGCCTAGGTTCAAGGCAGATTCTGATGTACTCGGACTTGGACTTGGTGTTTGGACAGGTGGAGTACTTCCATTCTTTTTCGCAGATATAGCCTTTTGTAAATCTTTGACTCTCTTCAATGCTTCTTCATTACCTACTCCATGACCCGTGGTGGTTGACACTGTGTTTGATCTTTGTAAGTTTTGTTTCAAAACGTCCAATCTGGCCTGGAGGTTGCTTTGAGCCAATGTAACCTCCATTGGGTTTGAAACAGTACGTGTTGGTGCAGAAACATTTGTAGTTGATTGCCCATTTTGTGCTAAAGCTGCTGATAAAGGTTGTGCTGGAGTTTTGTCTTTCATGAGAGCGGCAACATCGAAAAGGGACGATGGGATAGGACGATCAGAGCGGTGTGGTGGGAGTGCAGGCGTGGGTCTGACTGGAAGCGAGCCAGAATCCGTTGTTGTCGGTGTGTTGGAAGGCGAATGAGGTTTTGGTTGTAGTTGTTGTTGTTGGGGTTGACGAGATGTATCTTGAACTTCTGTTATAGATCTTGATGGGCTATTGGAGCCAATAAACGATGATGGAGTTCCACGACTCACTGTATGTTCTGGCGGAGGAGGTGCAGAAGTGTTTGTTGTTGGTAATAGTTGGGCAGATGAGGATTGAGGTAGAATTTGTTTAGCAGTCGAATACGGTTGCTGTGTTGGAGCTTGTACCTGTGCTTGCCTTTGTGGTTGAGGTTGAGGCTGGGTCTGCTGAGACTTTGATTTATCATTAGGTGCAATGGATGGAAATTTAGGAATGTTTCTGGCATTAACAACCGGGTTACTCGTTTGAGGAGCTTGGGCTAGGTATGTTGGGATTGACTTCAAAGTTGTTGTAGAACTTTGAACTGATGGTGTAGTAGGTTTTTGTGGGAAAGATGAAACATGGTTATCAGGTTTTGATGGAAGATCTGAAACAACAGATTGGGGAAGTTGATGAGGAGGACCGACATTTGAAGTGGATTGATCTGAATTATTCACCACAGAAGCCGTAGCATGAGCAGGAGTGATGGCTGGTCTGATTAAAACATGAGCAGTGTCCGTTTGAGAACCAGCATTAGGTGCGACTGCCAAATTAGGCTGCAGTTGTTGATTTCCATGTTCTTGTTCATGTTGTTGCCGTTGTGGTCCATGATTAGATTCAGTTGGATGTAATGCGACAGGAGCTGTACTTGCAGATACCGAAGAACGATCAGAGTTCGAACTTCCTGAATGAGAATTACGTGAAACAACTGGTCTAGGTGGATGTTGATCATGATGTTGCTGTTGAGTAGAAGCAGCTCCATTTTGTTGTTGTGAAGGTGGTTGGGGGCTGTATGATTGTGAATATGAGGCATGATGGTGTTGATGTTGGTTCTGTGGTTCGAACTGTGGTTGTTGATTTCCATTTGCTTGGATCATTGTTGGATTGCCGAACGGCGCAGAAACAGGAAAATAGAACCGAGGTGGAGGAGAAATGTTCTGTTGGAAACCAGGTGAGAAACTTGGTTCATGTGCGTAGAACTGCTGATGAGGATTCTGCAACTGTTGAAGGGGGATTCCTCCATATGGCATATTTGGGGGAAGTGGTGAGTTTGATTGATGTTGAGCTGGGATGTTTGCTGGCAAAGGGTGTATATCATTCTGTATTTGCTGACTTCTTCTCTGTTCATTAGAATGATAAGCTAAAGGGAAATCATCAGATGAACTAGAATGGGAACGTTGTAGGTTGGCATTTTGAGGAGCAGGATGTCCATTATTAGCACTTTGATTTCTTTCAACTGGTTGTATTGGCTGTGTTGGCTGCTCCGGTTGGGTTTCCTGTGTCGATTGTTCTGGTTGGGTTGTTTGTGTCGATTGAGCCGGTTGTGTTGACTGTTTTGGCTGTGTCTGTTGATCTAGAGCATTAGATACAACAATATCTTCTTCTTCTTCATCACTGTCTAAGATAATGATAACTGGAGAGTTCGGAGCTTTAGATTTTGACTTTTCTCTCGTATCTTGTCTTTTCGTCACTGGAAGTTCATCATCGTCGTCGTCGTCATCGTCTAGAAGTTGGCCTTCTTCTTTAACAGCCTTCCATGTACCATCTGTAGCAATTTCAGCAGATTCAACATCTGAACTTGTCTTATTAATGATTTCCATAACGTAATCACTGATGCTTAATTCTTTAACTTTTAATGGATGGTTACAAATTGGACATACCCAAGTTGCAACTTGTTCTTGTAAATATAGATACGAGAGTGCATCAAAACATGCCAAATGTTTGCAAAAGATACTCTTGACTGGATATTTCAATCTTGTGAATGATAGTGGACATTTCAAACTCAACCTCGTTGCCATTTCTTGAAGATCATCTTCGTCTTGGTCATCAGCATCAAATTCTTTCAATGTCGCATCTTTCGTGATGTGTGGATTTTCCAATATTTTCAAAAGTAGCTTCTCCGGTCTCACTTGCTCAACCATATATGAAAACAGTAGATAGTCCACTTTAGTGAATGCATACACGAGTTTCAACTCGTTCAAACTTCCTGAAGATCTAATGTATGGAGTCAAGTCTGCTGGTCTACTCGTTCCCGGTTTATTCTTGATACCTTTGACATTATCCTTGACAGGATTCGAATTGAAGTAAATCTCCAGAGGATTTGGAAATTCAATGAACGCATCAGTGTTGGATTTATCCTTATCGTAAACACCAGACAGTAAAAACAATTTGTAATTTGGATCCGTCTTGAGCAAATTATGATCCGTCTCGTTGATGACAAAAGACAAAGTACAGACACCTCTTCCTGCTGGGGCCTTGGTACAGTACCCAGCGTTGGGTGTCACTAGTTTCTTCAATGCGAAGAATGGGTTCTCATGGAAGAACAGCCATGGTTTCTTGACTTGAGCATGTTGGGGTCTGCTCTGGGACGAAGCCAAGGTCGAGTTCGTTCTGGAGACACCTCTCTGGTTGGCCATCTGCATGTAAAGTTTCTCATATGAGGACGAGATGAACCCGTACGTGGCGACCTGGCTGATGAGTGAGCCCACGACAGTGACTCTGATGGAATCATTGGCGTCAACACCGATTCTCAAGTAGCGCTCGATCCTGTCCTGGACGTCTGCTTTTCTGCCGCTCTGCGCGATGGAGAGCGCCTTTGCAAGCGCCTTCAACGCGGGAAGCTTCAACGTCAACATGTTTTCAACGACCTGCTATTTTATCTCTGTTAGTACTCGGCCTGGGGCAATCGATGGAGGGACAAGACTCACGTCGAACTCGTGCTGGAGGGCGTCAGTCATGTTGGGAATTTTGCTGGGGTAGAACTGGTGGCAGGAAGTCCTTTTGGGGCAAGATGACCGGTCTCTTGTGGAGCCTCTGGCAGCCTTTTGTTTCTTTTATTGGGCGCCTTTCAAGAACAGAACCAAAATCGCGATTTCACGATTTTTTTCCCTTTGTGTGGGCGAACCGTTTCTGGTGATGAGCTCCAATGAACATAACCGGTTAGATTTGAAATACTTTTAGAGAGAGACTTTGATAAGGACTCGGTACAGGGCAATGTCGTTCAACCGGACTGCGCACGTGCGCTACTTCTCTTTCTTCCTCTCGCTTCTACCGACGCGTGCGCAGAGCCAGTCGTCCAATCTGCTGATGGTCGTTTATTTTGCCGTGTGTGGTCTGAAGCTGTTAGGTCACGAGCTGAGTGAGACACTTGTGGAGGATCTCACTGCTTTCGTCAAGGCACATCTCGTGTCTACAGGTGAAGGGCTCCGAGGTGGGACGGCACACACGATAGATTCTGCTGTGGAGCAGTATGAGGAGTACGATCCACCAACTTTGGCAGGAACTTATGCTGGTCTCTCTGTCTTGAAAGCCATTGGTGTTGAGCCTGGAACAGTTGTGGATAGAACTAAAGTTTTAAAGAATTTGAAACGATGCCAGCAGGAAGATGGTGCTTTCTCTTCGTATGCTGGGACCAATGATGAACCTTTGGGAGATGGAGATCTTAGATTATGCTATTTAGCAGCTTCTATTAGGAAAATGTTGAGACCTGATAACTCCCAAGACGTCGAAGATATTGATGTTTTGAAGCTCGAGCATTATATTCTGGGTCAGGTACAGTATGATGGAGGGCTCGGACTCAACGAATCACATGCCGGATTGACATTTTGTGGACTAGCTGCTTTAAGACTAATCGACTCCGTGAGTTTGAACACTGATACGATCAATGAAAGATGGACCAAAACTATTAATTGGTTGGTCCACCGCCAAATCAGACATGATCCCTATAATAAGGAATTGCTTATAGAAAACGAATTCACGGATGAGAACGATAACGGAGCTTTCAATGGAAGAGAGAATAAACTAGGAGATACATGCTATTCGTTCTGGGTACTGGGGAGTCTGAAAATCTTAGGTGCAGATAAGCTTATAGATACTGACTCGGGTAGATCGTTCTTGTTAAACGTCACTCAGAAAAAGATGGGTGGGTTCGGTAAGACAGATGTCGATGACGCTGATCCATTGCATAGCTTTCTGGGGATCTGTGCGTTAAGTTTGCTGAATGATGAAAGAGTCGGGCTGGAAATAGGAGAGCTTGACCCTGTGCTTGTGATTCCCAAGTGAGTTTTCTATATATATATATATATGTATATAGTAATAACTAAAGAATATTGTCAATAGAGGCAAAAAAAACATTCAAAGGGTAATTTTACGCTCTAAGAGTCTCTTATTCAAGTTCGAGATTGGTTTATTGCATTTAGTCGGGTCCATCAATATTGAGGTCCAGGTGTAGGCACAACTCACTGGAGTCTGGACAGTGGATATACTGTGCAAGTGGCAAGTGGCAAGTTGGCAAGAAGTTAGAAAAAGAGATTCAAGGTGCACAATAACTACCCCTGCCCTTTTAGCCATCTTTCAGATACTTTAAAAACCACTGTAACATCCAAACATCTCATTGATTACTCCAGTTTCTCAGAATTTACCGAGCACCAAAACAATCTATTACAAAGGAGAACCAGAAACAGAAGAAATGGCAGAGTCGCACACAGGCGAAGGCAGATCCAAGACATCGCGGATCCTGCCGTTTGCCGATGCACCCAGCATTGGTGAGTGTTTCTTCACAGTTTAATTGAAGAAGTCAGTCAATACTAACGAGACACAACCCCAGTCAGAGCACATCAGAAGGACTCGTACTTCGAGTCAATCCTCAGAGGCAAGATACAGGAGACGGTACAATTGTTCACAGGTGAGTATATCTACATGTGCTTTTCGATGTTCTGTGTTTTACTAACTATCACACTCAGGACAACGGTTCATTCATACGCATCCTGAAGAGTTGACTGTTTTTGCCAAAGCACTTTATCTTTCACTGACGACCTTGATTGGATCCAGAACATTGGGTGAAGAATACACAGATCTGATATACGTGAGTAAAAACGGGAGACGACTTCCTGGGTTGAAGGCAAAACTTGGTTTTATTTTATCATATGCTCTTTTACCATACCTAATCGCACGACTCATTAAGAAGAAGCTCACTGAAGACGAAGATGATCAGAAACCTGAGGAACAGCTAAGCCGGTGGGGAAAGTTTGTAAAGAGCTTGTCATATGGCAAATTACTTGATTATCTGATGAATTTACATCTTGCGGTTTTTTACATAAATGGGTCGTTTTACAACATATCGAAAAGAGTGTTTGGATTAAGGTATGCTTTTGGCCATAAAGTGTCACCTAATGAGAGCGTTTCCAATGGTGGGTACGAATTGCTAGGTGGGTTGATCATGGTGCAATTCCTGTTCAAGATCGTTAGAAAATTGAACCAAGTTTTAACAAAAGTTGATACAACGTCTGAAAAATTGGCAAACAGTATCTCAATTGATAAACAGTTGAAGATTTATGGTGTTCCACAACATGATGATTTGAACTATTACCATAATGACATTGATTTGTCAAATCCTAAAAAGTTGAGATACATTCCCGAAAATTCAAGAAAATGTATGCTTTGTCTGTCATACATGACAAACCCAAGTTGTTCCCCATGTGGCCATCTTTTCTGTTGGAGTTGTATCTCTGATTGGAGTCGTGAACATCCTGAGTGTCCGCTGTGCAGACAACATCTCACTGAACAGAGTTTGTTGCCGTTGAAGTAGATAAAAATTTTTGTTAATGACTATGCTTTCTTATCTTCAAATTGTATTTTCACTTTCTAATTTATCCTAACTCTGGAAGGCTCAGTCCTATAAATCTAAAGATTTAGTATATATATATACAAGGGGAATTCAACTATGTACAACAACATGCTAATCACATCGAGCTAAAATCAAAAAGAACACATTAAAGTATCATCGCAATACATTATTAATTCACACCAACTTCTCCCTTCTCTCCGATCTCACAATGACGAACTTCACAATCTCCTCATATATACCCCACGCTATTCCCGCGCTCATTGCTTTTCTAGCCAATCGTAACCCCAACCCATCAAACAGACTCCAAACTCCTTCATTACGCACCAATGACAACCCCGTGCTTGTAAAAGTATGGAACTTGGCCGGTTGTAACTGCATTCGAGTCTTTATCGTGTCGAAAGGTGCAGTTATCCCCGTGGCCAAGGAAGCAGCCAATAGGGCAGATGTCGAATTTATCACCGCCGATGTAGAAATGTTGAACATCTTCTCATTGCCCAAATCTTTCTCCAGCACGCCTTTTCCTTCACGACCCAGGATAAACTTCCCAATGGCAACTTTCCACCATTCGTACAATCCGATGTATATCCCCGCGTATGGTGCATCTCTCGCTATGGTGGCACCACTGCCTCTAAAGAAACCAGCAAATCCTTCATTGACAAAGATATCACGGAAGGCATGCCCCAACGAAGTGTAATTGTACAGTGTGGACTCGAAACGCACCTTGACAATGGTTATTGGCATGGTGAGCAGTCCCACTGCTGCACGACTGATGAATCCCGTGAGCAAGTTCAATTGAGGCGATAGTTTGGGCAGGGCAGACGATGTGACGGAAGTGGATGTTTTGGATGTTGTTCTAGCGAGTGTGGATCTGAAGATGTTCAAAGTGGATAGGTATAGTGCACTCCCGACACTGGTTCTGATGGCAGAAGGAAGGGTACCTCTCCACAAAGACCTGAGAGAGTCGAGTTCTTTGATGGTGGATGAGATGGTTGTCTTGTGGTTCTGCTGGATCCGGGTCTTGAGAAAGTCGAATGGCTGCAGTATGACACTGGAGGTGAGTCCCCCGAAGAATCCACCGAGGAGGTGCGAGGTGGATTTGTCCATTCAGTTAGTTAGTGGACTTAGTTAGTGGTGAAATGGAGACAGTATTGTCACTTTGCTTTTTTTTGCTATTGTGCTATACATAATCGCGATGAGGTATTGAGAACAGCAATATTGTGACAAAACTTCTAATAGTTGCTAAACAACAGTATGTGAAACCAGTGCCATTTGATTCTACTTGGCTGATTTAGTGGCCTGCTCGGAAATCATCTTTATCGTGTCCACCAGGAACAAACGAGGTGAGTTTAATCCAACTCCCACAATTCCACCAACAACCCCAGCTACTTCCGTCAAAAGGACTTCCAACTCAGACAATCGGCCATCAATGTACATCCCTGTCCTATACCAGCGAGCCTCTTGCCTGCGAAAAACCTCTCCATCAAACCCTCCACTCTCTCGACTCTCCACCTCAACCTCCTTCAAGGGCAACACAAACCTCACGCTCTTCAAATCATAGTTGATGCCCATCCCCGTGTACTTCCCATACGCCTCTTTCATCGCCCACACCCACTTGAACCACACCATCCCTTCCTGCTCTATATACACCCTCTCCATTGGGTGCAGTACCCCTTCTATCTCCCGTAACGTCTCGCCACGGCCCATGCTCAAGTCCACTCCCACTTCGCAATCACCGTCACCGTCACCGTCACCAACAACCATCGCACTGAACCCTTTCTCGTTACTCATGCTGAACTGCACCCCACGAGCCATGGGTTTCCCCCATTTCCCCAGCACCACCTGAACTTCATCACCGCTAACAAACTCCAGAACATACTTCTGTAAAAGCTGACTCACCAGTGCGGTCTTCGCATCGTTGTGGAACTTCTTGCGCATGATCCGTGTCTGCTGCGGGAAAGGAAGCAGCCGGAGTGTCGTCTCGAAGAAGAAATCATCGTCCAGGCGTTCACACTCGCCCAAATCGGCCAGCAGCAGTGTCACCATTTGATACAAACTAATCAACAGTTAGTAATTAGTAGTATGGTTATGAACCTTCTCATTTTCTTATCAGCCGAAGAAAAAAAAACGTCTCCAACTTTTCACCCACCAACCAACAAACAAACAACAACACACCAACTAAACCTCCGAATGTCACGCAAAGAGCTGATCGACAACGCCGTCGCGTTCCTGCACGACCCGCAAGTCGCCGGTGCCTCAATGGACAAGAAGATAGAGTTCCTCGAGAGCAAAGGACTCACCAAAGTGGAGATTGATGAGGCCATAAGAAAGGGTGAGAGTGCCACAGCTACCACCACGACCAACAGCACGACCCCAACTACCCCAGTCAACACACCGGTGCCACAATACTACGCTCCGGTGGCCACTGCGCCACCTGTCCCTGAACGCGACTGGAAGGACTACTTCATCATGGCAACGGCCACTGTCGGGGTCGGTTATGCCCTTTATGAGATCACTAAGCGTTATTTGATTCCTAATATTTTACCAGAATCTAAATCAAAACTAGAAAAGGACAAAGAATCTATTGAGGAAGAGTTTTTACGTATTGAGGCCACGTTGGGTGAGATTTCAGAGACCAATAAAGAGTTGAAAGAGAATGAATTACAAAAAACTAAAGAGATTGGTGAAGTTTTAGAAACGTTGGACAGTGTAATCACTTCAACTAAAGCTAAGAACAACAAAGTCGGTGAAGATATCAAGTTTTTGAAATCTGAAGTTGAAAATTTAAAAAATTCATTCGATAAAGCTATAGAAAAACAACAAACTGCCATTTCTTTAGAAGTTTCCAGCATACAATCCGAATTGAAATCATTACAGCAATTAATCAAGAGTAAGAACTCCCTTGCTACTCAAATTGGTGGCGGAACATCCCATCAAATGACATCACCTATCCCTGCAGTTTCTTCAATCCCTTCAGCTTCAGAAATTTTAAAGAAGGCTCAACTCAAAAAATCATCATCACCAACCAACAGTAATCCAACTTCCCCACCTACCCAATCCACTTCAATCCCAGCATGGCAGCAACAATCAAACACTGGTGATTCCACATCATCAAGTTCCATCCCTGCATGGCAGCAAGCCTCTGCTTCTGTTGGATCCCTCCCTTCCAACTCTTCTTCCTCTTCCATCGCTTCCCCTTCCCAAACAGCCACCTCTATCCCAGCATGGCAACAACTCAGCAGCAACACCACTGCATCAATAAGGGATGACACACCGGACCCAACTCCTGTTTATGTGGAGAGAACCACGGTGGAGATCCCACAAAGTCAGAAATTCAGTGTCGTTGATGCCAATGTTCCAGCTTACGTTGAAAGAAAAGAGGTTGTCATCCCACAGAGTCATAAACTGGACATTTAGGACTCTGTATCATATATAGTTGAATCTTACATCTTTATAAACTGCAGTAGCAACCATTCACTTGTAAAATAAGGTGCCGGTTATGAGCAATCATACCCGAGACCAAACAAATCATACCATCAAAACTCAACCAAATAATTTAAAAACCCATCATCATCCACTCAAATTAGTTTCCAGGATGAGCACCGCCAAATCAGCATTCAAGAAGTATTCCACGCTCAGTACGCTCAAGAAACTGGCACCGGAGCCAAAACAGCCACTTTCAAGGGAACAAAAAGCGTTTTTAGATCGTCTAATACGAGTCGATCAAGCTGGTGAATTAGGAGCAAATTACATCTATGCAGGACAACAGTTCGTCCTTTCCAGAACAAGACCAGAATTAAAGGAACTGATCCAACATATGTGGGACCAAGAGGTGCATCATCATAACACTTTCAATAATTTACAAACTGTTCACAGGGTGAGACCATCATTACTCACTCCAATATGGAAGGTGGGTGCCGTTGGGATTGGTGTTTTGACCGCGATGGTGAGCAAAGAAGCGGCAATGGCGTGTACTGTGGCCGTCGAGACGGTGATTGGTGGACATTACAATGATCAATTGAGAGTATTGGCTACAAAATTCCCACAAGGTGAAGATATGGTTGAATTAAATGAGTTGAAAAAAACAGTTTCACAATTCAGAGATGATGAATTGGAACATTTAGACACAGCTATTGAAAACGATGCAGAGAGTGCGGTTCCTTATTGGCTGCTGACGGAGGTCATTAAAGGTACTTGCAGGTTAGCAATTTGGACCGCAGAGAGAGTATGAATTCTACAAAAAAACAATGATACATGTATATAATTAAGAACTGAATTATAAATATTATAAGATAGTCATACCAATCCATCATATAGATTCAACGCACTAACGATACTCGGATCAATTTTAGATCCTTCCCTGAATTCTTCTAAACTAATTTCTCCATTTCTATCCTTATCCATCAACTCGAATATCTTTTGCACCCTTAGTTCAGGAGTCGCTTCATCCTCATTCAACTCCACCATGCTACCTATCATCTTGTATATCGAGCTCACTATTGCCAGCATCTCCTCATACGTGATCTTTCCGTCGTTGTTCAAATCATATAGCTGGAATGCCCATACAAGCTTCTCTTCAATGGTTCCACGACTCGTAATACTCAAGGCGCAGATAAACTCTTTGAAATCAATGGAACCGGACTTATCTGCATCAAACACATCAAACACATAGTTGCTGAAATCAGTCGGATCACCAAATGGGAAGAATTGTTTGTATATCTTGATGAATTCAGGTTTGGACAGTTGTCCCGAAGGACAATCTCTTAGAAAGCCCTTGTACCATTGCTGGAGCTCACGACGGTCGAAATAAGTCGACTTCTTGAGAGACGTGAGCTCGTCCCTGCTGAGTTTGGAAGCTGCTTTCCCCATTTGGTTCCTAGTTGAGAATAATTGGTGTGATTTTTCTGGCTTTTGATAGGTGATATTATTTTTTGTGTGGAATTTTTACCTTTGATTTTATCAAAACTCAGCCATCTTTTAACAGGAAAACTGCCAAATGGGTAGCCAAATGGGTAGCCAAGAAGGTGAATTTTGGAAGCTGAATCGTGATTTAGTGATGTCACCAGATATTCGCCATTAAAACTCCAGAAATCCTTGACTTTTCTGCTCAATTTTAAGCCTCGTTTCATGTGGATTTTGGGGTCAAAGTCATGTGATATTCACGTGATACTCACGTGAGTTTTTTGCTCTCACTTCCACCGTAATAAACTTTACACTTGACTAAATTCACTAAAAACAGGAATATTTCAAGAAAGTTGTATGTAAACCGGCAGTAAGTACTATACATTATTTTCTAGAAATTTCCCAATGATCTCAGAATTGTCAACCAAATGCCAATTTTCCAATTTTGAAATTTAGGTTCTGGTGGGGGCTGCACAAAAGACTTTTTGGAGAATTTTCAGCTGGCCACAAGAATTGTTCGTTTCCCGGTTAAATTAATTTTCGAGTTTAAAATACCCGGGAATCACCAAAAACTATTGTTGTGTCCCGATTGGGAATTAAACTTGTAAAACAATTCTCTTAGTTGGTATAAAAGAAGATCTGTCTGGCTTAAGTTTTGATCTTATTCAGTCAAAAATACACAGCGCACACATAAATGACATCCACGGGTGCACAGATCCATTCAGGGGTCCTAGACGACTCCTCTGACTCGGACTCCCAGGAAATACCATCAATCTCCAGTCCAATCGACCCTTCATTACTTCCTAACATCGCTCTCAATCCACTACATGAAATAGCTACAACCTCGGCCATACTGGGTGTTCTATTCGGGATTGCATCTACTACGCTCTTGTTTACAACGTTCAAGACACCGAGTTTCTATATAATGGCACTTACACTTTTCCATTTCCTGGAGTATTATGTCACTGCAAAGTATAATTCAAAGAAAGTCCATAAAGAATCATTCATCATAAACAATGGAGCAGCATACATCCTGGCCCACACGTTTGCACTTCTAGAGGTCATTGTCGAGTACTACTTCTTCCCTAATTTCAAAAAATCATACACTTCTTTAAAAATCATAGGATTCATCCTAATCATCACTGGCCAAACAATCCGTTATATTGCGATGAAAACAGCAGGAAAATCATTCAGTCATCTCGTGAAATCCCAAAAAGAAGACGACCATGAACTCGTCACTTCAGGAATCTATTCAGTATTTAGACATCCTTCATATTTTGGATTTTTTTGGTGGGCCGTGGGGACACAGTTAATTTTGGTCAATCCTGTTGGCTTAGTGGGGTTTTGTTATGTATTGTGGTTGTTCTTCTCTCAGAGAATCAAGTATGAGGAGCAGCATCTCGTGCAGTTTTTTGGGGAGGAGTATGTGACTTACAGAAGCAAAACTCCGGTGTATATTCCTTTCATCAATTAAATAGCTGTTTTTTAATGAGTGTTGTACTATGTAGTAACTGACAACTGTACTAAAAAGAAATTTTGGTGACAAAAACGCATCGGTTTCGGTTCCTTCTTGGCCCTCAAAAAAATTAAGCGAGATCTGCAAGGGAAAAAGTGAATATTTTTTTGGAAATTAGAAATGAGCATCAACGGTAATATTCTGATTGATACGTGTAGCTCTGTGGTTAGTGGCTCGTGATAAGAACAACAGTTGATGTTTGCTGAGTCTCAGTTGAGATGAAGAGCAAGGATTATGGGAAGCTTGACACTCTGGATGTCCAGCCATTAGACACGGATGACACCCTCAAGTCAGAATTGACAGTAGAAGGTCATCAAGTTTCTCCTTTAAGTACTGACTTCACTACTGATCAGAGAACTCTCAAAGCTCGAGACAATAAGGCAGATGATGAAACTATAAGGCGATCTCAACTCACTAGGAAACTGGTTATTGTCTCATATGCTGTCATCATATTCACTTCCTTAGTGGAACGTTTCTCCGCTGACTCAACTTCAGAACTAGGAGCATATGCCACGTCTTCATTCAACAAACATTCCATGATCTCCACTGCCCTATCAGCCTACAAAATCACTGCAGTTTGCATATATCCCATCCTTGGAAAGATCGCTGACCTTCTTGGTCGTGCCGAAGGTTTCACATTAGCCATATCACTCTACACCATCAGTTATGTCTTATTCGCAGCATGTCGAAACATTGAGACTTATATAGTGGGTGAAGTGTTTTTTGCAATTGGAAGAATTGGATTCAAAGTCTACACTTTGATCTTCATTGCTGATACCACGAATTTACTTGATAGAGGAATTTGGTCTCAATTACCAAACACTATAACCAGTATCCCTTCTTTATACGCCGGTTCTCATATTCAAGATGCTTTTTTGAACGGACCAGGCTGGAGATGGGCATATGGCTCATATTCTATCATCATTGGTGTCACTGCTATTCCATTAATCATAACCATGGCCATAGTCGACCACATTGCTAAGAAATCAACGGTGAGAATGAATGCCAGTGTCTTTAACGGTGTTCCTTCACAATGGTCACTTGGGAAGAAAATCGGGTATGTCTTTTGGTGTAAGATTGATATTTTAGGGTTTTCACTATTGGTTATGGGGTTGATATTGTTCTTTATCCCATTTTCTATAACTGGTGGTGGGTTTTCACATAAATGGAGTGATCCTTCAATAATCTCGATGATTGTCGTTGGTGCGGTCTTGCTGGTTGTTTTCTTGATATGGTGTGAACTTCTGGTCGTTAAAATCCCATCACTGAACAAGATCCACCCATTCATTCCTTTACGGAGTTTCAGGGATAAATCTATTGTTGTTGCATTCTTATTGGTGTTTTTGGATTATACCCAAAATTCCATCTTTTCAGTCTATTTCTCAACGGTTTTACAAGTGGGTGGATATTACACTGCAGGACAAGCAGCAAGGATCAATAACTCTAGGATAGTCTCATTAGACATCATGTCTCTGATAACTGGTCTCATGATGAGATTCACTAAACGTTCTAAAATTTTTGTCCTTTCAGGCATACCACTGATCATTCTTGGACATGGGTTATTAGCATGGTTCATGAACAGAGGAGGAGTGATGGAGGAAACGATCTTGTTGTACGTGGTGGTTATATTGACTGGTGTGGGAAGGGCCCTATACAGTGTTTCGTTACAAGTCATCGTTCAGGCGTTTGCAGGTGTTGAAGGGATAGCCATGTCCACTTCGTTCTTTCTCTTGTTCAGCTCCATAGGATCATTGGTTGGCAATTCGATCGCTTCTGGTGTGTGGAATGGAGAAACGCTGAAAAAACTAGAGAAATTGTTGCCTGATGGTGAGAAAAGTAGTGCTTTGAAAATATTTAGAGATATAAAGACTGCAATGAGCTATCCTAGAGGTTCGGAGGTGAGAGATGCGATATCTTTGGCATATAGAGAGACTCAACAACTGTTGGGATGGGTGGGGATAGGAGTTTTGGGACCCATGTTGATATTGATGTGGTTTGTTGACGAGGTGGAATTGAATAAAAAGCATGAAGTTGATAGAATTGACTAGAACTTCCGTTTCAGAGAGAAAATGAGGATGAGTGTGATGTGATTAGAAATTAGATAATACTTAATAATTAATAGAGACAATAGCATAAGTTTTGCAAACTACTAAGTAAACCCAACCTACATGTAAATTAACTCACAAATCGTAGATTCATAGTCAAGCCCAATCTTGATCACTTATACAATAATATTATAGTAAAACAAACAACAGCAATAGATAAACCAAAACAAAACTCCTAGCTGAAACAACTTTGAAATCAAATTGTTCCCTAACACCATCCGAAATCAGACAGTGAAGCTTTTTAAACAGTGGAAAACTCAGAAATTCAAGTTTTCCTAATGGGTATAAATGCCCATCAATAACTTTATAAAATCACCAGAACGTGACTGTTGATGTGAAATGCATTTAGAGAACTAATAAAAAATCATGGGAAATCCAACAACCTAGATGAATAATAAACCAATAGCGAACATGGCTAATGAAGAACCAGCACCTAATCTACTACCAGAACCTTCGATTGGAACGATTGGAACACTAGTTGAAGCAGATCCAGAACCGGAACCAGAGGCAGATCCAGAGGCAGGTCCAGAGGCAGATCCAGCACCTGGGGCGGCACCTGGAGCAGATCCAGATCCAGATTCAGATCCAGAACCTGGGGCACCTGGAGCAGCAGTTGGTGAAACTTCTTTGGTAGTTTCGTAAACCTTGGTGGTGTCATAGACAGCGGTGGAGCCAGCTTCACCAGCAACACCAGGAGCACCATGAGAAGTAACTTGTTCAGTGACGGTGGTTTGTTCAATGACTTGAGTGACTGGGATGACTTCACCACCAGAAGTGATGGAGACAACAGTGGTTCTTGGACCAGCAGCACCGGTTTCAGTGGCGTAGTAACTAGTGTACGTAGTTGGTTTACCGTTAGAGTCGGTGGTAGTGATAACAGTGTAGCCTGGGGCGACAGTACTGGTCCAGGCAGTGGTGTATGTGGTTGGTTGACCGTTAGCACCAGTGGTGGTAACAACTTCAGATCCAGTGGTGACGTATGAAGTTGGTGCTGGAGCATAAGTTGGGTATGGAGTAGCAGGAGTGATGGTTTCAGTGTAATAGCTTGTGTAAACAGTTGGTTGACCGTTAGCACCAGTGGTTGTAACAACAGTACTTCCGGTAACAACAGGTGGAAGAGCACTGGTGTAGTAACTGGTGTAAGTGGTTGGTTTACCTTCTGGACCAACGGTGGTGATGACTTCAGAACCAGTGGTTAATGGACAGTAAGTGGTGTAAGTGGTAACAACACCGTGTTGAGTGGTAGTGATGGTGGTCTTACCATACTCTTCAGTGGCAGTTAGAGGACAGTAAGTGGTGTATTCAGTAACAACACCAGAAACAGTGGTGGTGACAACAGTGACACCGGTGGTGATACCAGTTTCAACACATTTACCAGCGGAACAAGAAGTGGTGGTGACAACGGTGGTGCTGATATCGCTTTCAGTGGCGGTAGAGGTAACACCTGGAGCACCAGTACCAGAAGTGGTACCAGAAGTAGTACCAGAAATGGTAGTACCGCTAATGCTATCAGTAGCAGTAGTAGATTCAGTGGCTTCAGATGATTCAGTAGCACCAGATGATTCAGTACCAGTAGCTTCAGTGGCAGTTGATTCTGAAGAGACTGAAGAGGTATCAATACCGGAAATGACAGTGTCATCGTTTGAAGTGACGGAGAAGGATAGAGGGTATGTGTCAACAGCACGCTTAGCGAATCTTGATGGATCTGGGGTGGTGATGTACAAGAAACCAGAAGCAACAGCAGTACCTGGAGCAGTGAATACACCACCGAAGTCAATCGATAATAGAGATTCAGCAGCAATTGATTCTGAGAAAGCAACATTGACGGTGTTTTCAGTGACAGCAATAACTGCATCAACAGCTTGACCATCAACATAAACGGCAGCGTTATTGTAAACGATTGGACCGGTCTTACCGAAGTCCAGAGAGACTTCAGTCCATGGACCAGAAGTACCTGGAACATAAACGGTCCATTGTGGGTATCCACTGTCAACATTACCGGTGATGAATGGTCCACTTGGTAAAGATGATGAAGATTCAGAAGATTCAGAGGATGTAGCAGTAGCTGACTCAGAACCTTCAGAACCTTCGGTTGCAGTAGAAGATTCAGAACCAGAACCAGATTCGGTAGCAGATTCAGAACCAGTAGCAGATTCGGTAGCAGATTCAG
>JAKTZZ010000049.1:0-57416 GCA_030579035.1 Gotozyma siamensis
AAGGTAAAGCTAGATTAGGTACTTTGACCCACCAAAAAACCTCTGCTGTTGTTGCTTTAACTGAAGTCAGAGCTGAAGATGAATCTGCTTTAGCTACTTTGATCTCGACCGTTAACTCTAACTTCGCTGAGAAATATGATGAATCGAGAAAACACTGGGGTGGTGGTATCTTAGGTGCTAAATCTGAAGCTAAATTAGCCAAGAGAGCCAGAGCTGCTGCTAACCAAGACAAATAGATTTCATGGTCTGTTTGTGAGAATAAATTTCTTAGGGATTTTGGAAATGTGGGAATTTAATGCGTTTAGACTTGTAAATTTAATGATACAGAAAAATTATAAACCCGTAAGTTACCTTTATTCCAAGGGGACCACATTAGCCTTCTCATGATTAATCTAGCTTACTCTGTATGATCTATCGCGAATTTGGATATCAACCAATAGAAATCGCGGAAAATCTAATTTCCAATAAATTTCGAGAAATCTAGAAAAAAAAAATCAGCAAAAAAGAAGTGGTACAATAAACACTTCACCTTTCAGTCACTAAATAACTTCAATAATGCTTTCCATGTTATACCAAACCCTCGAAGACTTAAAAGAGACCTTCACTCCAACTGTCGCTATGGCTGAAAACGACGAAGAAGAAGTTGAAGAAGTTGAAGAAGAAGAAGAAGAAGAAGAAGAAGACGAAGATGATGAAGACGAAGAAGAAGAAGGTGGTGATCCGTTTGACAAATTGAGAGCTGAATGTGCTCAATCTGAAAGCATCAAACCATACGTTCACCACTACGCCCACTGTGTTGAAAGAGTCACCAAAGAAATGGAAGAAGAAGGATACGAAGACAAGGACTACAAAGAGGACTGTGTGGAAGAATTCTTCCACTTAGAACATCACCTCAATGATTGTGTTGCTCCAAGATTGTTCCACAAATTGAAATAGATTACTCATAGATGGGAAGATTGGGAGTTTGTCAAATAGCATCGTTTTTTTGTTCTTGTTCTTTTTTATTTTATTTTAATTTGTCTTACTGTTATCACCGTGTTCTATTTGAGGTTAACTATATTATTTATTCACATACACATGCAAAGGAGAAGAGAGAAGGAATCCGGATATGTTAGATTCACTCAAAACTCGAAATAGCATAACGATCTTGAAGGTTGTTCATTTGTTATTTCTGTCTTTGAAAGGAGGGAGATAGAAGAAGATAGAGTAGAGCAAATTCTTTTATTTATTGGACTATTTTGTCTTTCGAAAAGTGTTCCAATTAACTTATGTACATAATATATACCTTACTATATATCAAATGCTCTTATTTGATGGGTTGTAGGACAATATTGACCGGTGCTTTGATTGAATCGACTTTGACACAATGTTTTAGGAAGCCCTATCTGTTCATCACGTGCTATTATCACAACTTTCAAGCCCTAAACTTTTTTTCCAGATGTCTGGGTGTCTTCCGTTTTTGAGTCGTTTTTTTTTTCAACCCAAACTTTCGCGAAAAGTTTTTGGACTGTCTGGTAAAAATTAATTAGTTCCAATTTCCTTCAATTCTTATTTAGAAAGGCCAGCTATAATTTAAGGTGAGTCGACACGGGTATATGAAAGAATGAGGAGAGTAATTGAAGATCATTGAAGGCCGTACGAATGATATCATATCATGATCCAGATACCCCAAAGAGCAACTACTATTGGCATAATTGAACTGTTTTTGATCATCAACTAAGAATTCATTGAAAAGTCGAAATCAAAATGGAACCAACACTTTACACTATATGAATGAAATGATAAGAGGAATTTGAACTATCAATATTGTTGTTCTACTCTAGCGAATAGAACACTTTCGAAAAGCTCAAGTTGAATAAAACAAACATCGTGATCTACACAAGTACACTCCGAAGCCTGGCATATAAATACTATTACTATAGCGCAATCAATACTAACTATGGACAGATGTCTAAATCAAAGAATCATACCAATCACAACCAAACCAAGAAAGCTCACCGTAACGGTATCAAAAAACCAAAGACCCACAAATACCCTTCATTGAAAGGTGTTGACCCAAAATTCAAACGTAACCACAAACACGCTTTACACGGAACTGCTAGAGTTTTAGCTGAAGCTCGTGCTGCTGCTGCTAAATAAGCATTCTAATAGCTCTCAGATATTTTTACATTTAATTAAGGAAATAAAGAAAAAAGATATTAGTATGTTACAAACTTTAGAGGAATGTTATGATGCTGACTATCATTTGATGAATAAAATATTGGTTGTTCATAGTCATATCATTTGTCTGTTTTTTGGGATGATCTGAGCTGGTTTGTATATAGCATCACTTGGTTTATCCATAATGTATCATTTTAATGGTTTTGTTTCCATTGTAGATATACAGTCTAATCGCTTTTGTGGCAGTTCAATTGTGTGAATGTTTCTATTTTTTGAATCTTCGTTGTTTCTTGTTGTTTACAAAACATCATAGATCACTTAAATTCATCCACCTACACACGAGCGCCGATGTCTGAGGAAGAACCACACCACCAAGAAGAAGTTGAGCAACACACTCGAACTGAAGCAGTTACAGAGGAAGTCTCGGAGGGTCATGAGACCAATGTCCTAGAATCTTTTGCCGCCAACAACAAGCGTCTTTACATCAATAATGTTAGTTATCACGCAACTGAATCTGACTTTGAGGGCATGTTGAAGGACTTTGAAGTGTATGAACTTGCGCATACCTGTAATCCCGCCCAATGTCAATAGCTTGATTCAAAACATTTACTAACCATTTTTGTGTTTTAAGTATGTCTATCCTAATTCCATCGCAGACAGTAAGAGGATTTAATGTTGTTCAACAAAGATCCTTTGGTATTGCCTATATTGATTTCAAGTCAGAAGGTGATGCAGAGAAGGCAAAGGCAAAGATTAATGGTAAACTTTTATATGACCGCCCATTGAGAGTCAAGAATTTTGTCCCATATCAACCAAAAGTTCAAGTCAAGGCAAAGGTCTCAAGACGTAATTCTTTCTTCCACAGAAAGCACAAAAGGGACAAGGAAGCTAAGGAGACGGATGGTAGAGAGCAAGTTGTTGATGGTGAAAAAGAGGTGGAAGTTACTGCGAGTGTTAACCACGAAGATCAAGTCCAGGAAGAACCAGCTGCTGAGGTCATTGAAGAAGACAATGACCAGTCTGAAAGACCAGATATCCCTATCTCTAATGATACCGTCTTTATCAGCCACTTATCTCCAAGAATAACTGATGGTGAATTACGCGCCTTCTTCCATGACTATGAGCCTACTGAGGTTTACATTTTCAAGAGTCGTCCCTCAAAGAACAGATCTTTCTTCTCGAAACACCGCCACGTCTCCGCACTTGTCACTTTAACAACTGAAAAGGATTTAGAGATCGTTTTTCAAGAACTTGCTGACACCAAGTTGAAAGGGAAGAGGGTTGATTTGAAAGCTGCATTCTTGGGTAAAATTGAGGCTGTTAAGAAAGCTGCCCTGATCAGACAAAAGCTGTTGAGCCAACTGGAACAAGAAGCAATGGGTGCTGCCAGTGCCGCATTAACTAGATCAATTGTTGCTGAAGAGATTAACATCTCAGAAGGAGCCCCTGGTCAATCATCACCAGAAATGGAATCTGCAAACGTAGGCCACCCACAAATTGACTATACTCACGAGGAGAACGGCTCTGATTAATTAGTTCAGCGTTTTGGTTATAGAGTTTTACTTATAAACCAACATCTGATTCAAGCTTTATACTTTACAATAGCTCAATCGAATACTGTGTTGTAGTATGATATGATTGTTCAATGTTGTCTCTACTCTTATTGTTTTTGACACAAAAAGATCAGAAAGATTTTTGCCCATAGCAAAATGACAGTGAAAGAAGCATCACGTGACTCTGCTTTTTTCGAAATTATATAATCATATATTTGGTGTAATGATGTTCGGTCTGAAAAATAAAAAAGCAGTCACATAGTTTTCGTGGAGTCAAGGTTACGGTGCACTTCAGCGATGCACACCAAGTTTGAAAAAAAGTGCGAAAACATTAAAAAAAAATGTTGAAATTTACAATTCATACAATCACTTAAACCGTATCACCAATAATTATCAAAAATGGGTATGTTTAATGCGTCTAAGCAGCAAACAAGGATAAAAAGAACGAGTAATATGGATCTATACAAATAAAGGAAAGAAACATACGCGGAACAGTCTTAAAAAAGAGTATTGAAAATCCGTTTAATGAATACTTCAATCAATCAAATGATCAGTGTATCAGCCAACACATTGAAAACTTTTAAGTATAGAACAGGGGGAAGAAACTACAATATTTGACAAATACGTGATCATTCAGTCTATCAAAGGAGTCATTAACCAACATCGAATACGTTAGATATGCAACATTTTATTTTGAAGTTATTCCATCAATCTTGTCACTATCCAAGCTTTTGCTAGCTTTTCACTATTCAAACCAATCGTCGTACTAACTGATTTCCATAGGTAGAGTTATTCGTAATCAAAGAAAAGGTGCTGGTTCTATCTTCACCTCTCACACCAGATTGAGACAAGGTGCTGCTAAATTGAGAACCTTAGACTATGCTGAAAGACATGGTTACATCCGTGGTGTTGTGAAACAAATTGTTCACGACTCAGGTAGAGGTGCTCCATTAGCCAAAGTTGTTTTCCGTGATCCATACAGATACAAATTACGTGAAGAGATCTTCATTGCCAATGAAGGTGTTTACACCGGTCAATTCATTTATGCTGGTAAAAACGCTTCTTTAAACGTTGGTAACGTTTTACCATTAGGTTCCGTCCCAGAAGGTACCATCGTTTCTAACGTTGAAGAAAGACCAGGTGACAGAGGTGCTGTTGCCAGAGCTTCTGGTAACTACGTTATTGTCATTGGTCACAACCCAGATGAAAACAAAACCAGAATTAAATTGCCATCTGGTGCTAAGAAAATCGTCTCTTCTGATGCCAGAGGTGTCATTGGTGTCATTGCCGGTGGTGGTCGTGTTGACAAACCATTGTTAAAGGCTGGTAGAGCTTTCCACAAATACAGAGTTAAACGTAACTCATGGCCAAAGACTCGTGGTGTTGCCATGAATCCAGTTGATCACCCACACGGTGGTGGTAACCATCAACATATTGGTAAAGCTTCTACTATTTCTAGAGGTGCTGTTCCAGGTCAAAAGGCTGGTTTGATTGCCGCCAGAAGAACTGGTTTGTTGCGTGGTACTCAAAAAACTTCAGACTAAATTTCTTAATTTTATATAGGTAATGAAATTTGTATTGGGGGTTCTAAAGTATTCATATAAGAAAAATAAAATATCATTTAATGTACTTTTACTGTCTTTGCTAGATCCCGTAAGATTTCTCTACTCTGTCGATATGAAGATGGAACTTAGAGTTTGATTTTTGATATGCACAAGTATGTAGATGTTATTCTTTATGGTTCATTCGTCAATGGTTCATTCGTCACTGGTTCATTCGTCAATGGTTCATTCGTCAATTGGTAACTCGACGCTTCTGCTCCATTTTGAGGTCAACCATTGAAATTTACCTCCAATTAATAAAGTAGAGACTAGCAAGGTACTATGAAAACATGCTAAAATCAAAAATGGAGCACCTGTCCAGAAATCGGAGGAGTAACCTCCAAGTTTAGAAATAATCAAAATACCAATACCACCAACAAAACCATAAACACCAGAAATGGATCCGTTATGCTCCCGATGTTTATCAGTTGCTAAGGACATTGAACTGACAATGGATCCGATTTGAGCAGAGCCAAAGAAGGTACTAAACACAATAGCAGTTGGGGACAATGGGTTACTCAAGATTGCAAAACCTAAAGAACCAACTATACCTGAAAGCGTGGTGATGATCAACGAGTTCTTGCGACCATATTTATCTGCGACATAACCATAAAATGGAGCAAGCATCAACGTTACTGTATTAGCAATACCTGTCAAGATAGCAGCTCTTATGTATGCATCTCTGCAATGGAATTTATCACCCGTAGAACATTTACCGGTCTTTAAGTAGTAACTATTAACGTATAAAGGGATGAAAACAGAACCAACAACAGTGGTTGATCTGGAAACAAATGCGCCAAGGTAAGCTAATGCAATCTTTGGATTTTTAGCTTCTCTAAATCCAAGTTGCAATAGTTCAATATACGATTTGGAAGAATCTTGCACATGATGTTCTAATTCTTCTCTTTCAAGCTCTTCCAAAATATCATCATATGGCGATAGGTACTTGGAGATGAAAGGTATCTTAAACGCTTTTGGAGAAAAAAGTCCCAAAGCTAGGACTATTGAAGATGCAATTGCAATACCACCAACAACTAGATATGAATGTTTCAAAGCTGGGGCAGCTGGCTCATTTTGACCAAACTTAGATGGTAAAGGTAGATAAACCGATACAGAGAAGACCGCACCTAGACCAGTAGCAATACCTATGACAGAGGTTAACTTACCGTTTCTCTTTGTTGGTGATCCATCTTCATCACTGTCTTCAAAGTCATCTTGCAAAACCTCCTCTGCTTCAAAAGATTGAGCTTCTTGATTTTGAGAAACATCTGCGGTGCCAAATATGAACAAAGATTTTAATTCAAACCCTGATGAAGACAATTCCGCTAGCATGGCAGTTAACATTCCTGCCCCTGCAGTTGCACCTAATGAAAAGAACAATCTCAGGAACAATAAATCAGGGTAAACATTTCTTGCTGTGGTATATACCATAAGTGCGATACCAGTGAACAAGACACCGGTCACATTAATGTATTTCGGTCCAATCTTGTCACTCAATGCACCCAATAGTGGACTTATTGATATGGACAGTAACTCATCTGCAAATCCCAAAGTTCCAATGTAGTCACCAATCCCTTTAGTTATACCTAGGACATCACTAAGGAAGAAAGATTGGGTGGAACTCATGAACACAGCCAGTGAGATGGTGGTGAAGCAAGAAAACGCAAACGCCAGAAAATGCAGTTTAGTGTATGTTCTATTGACCATTGTCGTGATTTTTAAACAACAGTAGCCTCAATCCAATGAACAATAAGCACAGAATTTATTTTCACCTTCTTCTTCATTTTATATTATCTAAACAATCAAAAATCGATACTTCCGATAAAGTCCACAGCACGTGACCGGATGTGTGTTTTCGCGAAAGTAACCAAAAACAAAACAAAAACAAACACGAAATTGGAGTGTTGATCTGTGCGGAAAAGGACATTCTATAATGCGTGTCGAAGAACTTATCATCGATGGGTTCAAATCCTATGCCACTAGAACAGTGATTTCGAACTGGGATCCGCAGTTTAACGCCATCACGGGTCTTAATGGGTCAGGGAAATCCAATATTTTAGATGCCATTTGTTTTGTTTTGGGTATTTCGTCCATGACCACAGTCAGAGCCTCGAACTTGCAGGATTTGATCTACAAAAGAGGTCAAGCTGGTGTTACCAAGGCCAGTGTCACTATTGTATTTGATAACCAAGATAAGTCAAAGTCACCAATTGGATTTGAATCAATTCCAAAAATTTCTGTTACTAGACAAATTGTTCTTGGAGGTACTAGTAAATATTTGATCAATGGTCATAGAGCCCAGCAACAGGCTGTTCTCCAACTATTTCAGTCTGTTCAGTTAAATATTAATAATCCTAATTTCTTGATTATGCAAGGTAAAATTACTAAAGTGTTGAACATGAAGCCTGCAGAAATTTTATCGTTAATTGAGGAAGCGGCCGGTACTAAAATGTTCGAAGATAGAAAAGACAAAGCTGAGAAGACAATGGCTAAGAAGGAAACTAAACTTCAAGAGATCAGAGCGTTACTAGCTGAAGAAATTGAACCAAAATTAGAAAAGCTAAGAAATGAAAAGCGAATGTTCATTGAATTTCAACAAACTCAGTCCGATTTAGAGAAATTGTCAAGAATAGTTAACGCTTATGACTATACCCAATATTCTCAGAAATTTCACTCCTTGAAAGATGATTATGAAAATAAGAAACAGTTTTTAGACACGTCTGCTTCTGTTATTGAGAGATTGAATTCTGAGATTGCAAATTTGGTTGAGGATTTGGAAAAGTACAAGCAGGAGAAAGAAAGCCGTGCTAAAGAGGCTGCTAATTTGAAAGAAATTGAAGCCCAACAGACTAATATGTACAAAGAAATAACGAGATTGAACACATCCAAATCCATCACTTTAGAAAGTTTGAGCGAAGAGGAAAAGAGAAAGAAGAATGTACATAAACAGATTGCTGCCTTAGAAAAAGACATCGCACAGAAAAATATCATGTTTAAGCAACTAGAGATTGACTATAACAAACTCAAGTCTAATCTCAAGGAGAAAAAGGATTCCACTGTTAAGAAAGAAGAGCTATTGTCTACTTTAACTACAGGGGTCTCCTCCAAAGGTCGCTCCGGTGGTTATACTGAACAACTTCAAGAGCAAAGATCTCAGTTCAACGAAGCAAATGTGAGTATTGAGCAATTGAAACTAAGAGCTAATCATCTTCTTTCTGAGAACACAGCAAACGAGCCAAAGTTACTTAAAGCACAACAAGATCACGATGCGTTTGTTCAAGAGATTGAACATCTAAAACAGAAGAGAGAAGCTTTATTGCGTCAATTATCTAGTCTAGGTTTTGATCCAGAAAGTGAAAGAAGCTTGAAGAAAAGAGAATCAGAATTGAACAGAGAAATCCATAAGCTAACTAACGAGTTGAATTTCTTAAAAAGAAAAGTTGCAAATCTTGACTTTACATATTCCAAACCAAGTCCGAATTTTGACGATAGGTCTGTTAAAGGTGTCGTTGCTCAGTTGTTTTCATTATCTGAGGAGAACATGAAATCCGCTACTGCATTAGAAGTTGCAGCTGGTGGGCGATTATATAATGTTGTTGTTGATAATGAAGTCACAGGTGCTCAGCTTTTAGAAAGAGGTCAATTGCGAAGACGTGTCACTATCATTCCACTGAACAAAATTGCAGCTCGTACACTATCTCAACAATCTGTGCATATGGCTAAAGAGTTATGTCCAGGTAAAGTGGAATTAGCATTGAACTTAATTGGATATCAACCCGAAGTCATCAAGGCGATGGAATTCATTTTTGGTACTAGATTGATTTGTGATGATGCTGATACTGCAAAAAAAGTAACATTTAATCCTCAAATTAGAGCAAGAAGTGTCACTTTACAAGGAGATGTATACGATCCCGAAGGTACTTTGTCTGGTGGTAGCAGAAAAACATCAAACTCTGTGTTAGTGAATATTCAGCAATACAACAGAGCTAATGATAATTTACAAGGAATTCACGAAGAATTAAGATCAATACAACAGCAGCTGCATCAACTTTCAGAATTATCCCGTCAAACCAATTCTATTCAGAATGACTTGAATTTGACAACACACCAAATTCAGCTGGCAGAAAAAAACTTGGAGACCAACAGTGCATCTCAATTATTAAGAAAACATGAATCAAACAGGGCTGAAATTCAACAATTGGAACAAAAGGTCATTGAGAAACAAACTCTCACTCAGCAGTTAAACCTTGCGATACAGAAAACACAGAATGATATGAAGGAATTTTCAAGGAATAAAAATCAAAAACTTCAAGAATTAGAAAATGAAATTACGAACCTGAACAAAGATATTCAGACACTTGAAGCACAACTAGAGAAGTCATCTGATGCTTTTGAATCTTTCCAGATCGAATTAGAACAATCAGTAACAGAATTACAAACTGCTAAAGACTCAATCAAAGATATTGATAACTCTATTGAGGAATTAAAACAGCAAGGGTTGAGTATTGAAGCCGAGTTGACAGAACTTTCCAGTCAACTTGAGGTAATAACAGCTCAAGTCGAAACCGAGAAGGAGAATCAAGTTGGTCTTGATGAAGAAATTGCGGATTTGAACAAAGTTTTGAAGAGCAAGAACAAAGAAGCTAATGATACCAAGTTGAATGCTCAGAAGATATCACATGAATTCGAAACTGTAGAGAGTCAAACTCATCAGTTGAAGAAACATCTGGAGAAATTGGCTGAAGAAAACACTTGGTTGAATGATGAGAACGTTGTGAACAGTATTATTCAACAGAATCCAAATGTTGATTTAAACGCATGTCATGAGAGAATAACAAGATTAGGTGAAAGTTTCAAAGGGATGAAACGTAAAGTGAATCCAAATATCATGAGTATGATTGATAATGTGGAAAAGAAAGAAACTTCATTGAAACAGATGATCAGAACTATTGAGAAAGATAAGAGTAAAATTGAAGAAACTATTGTTACTTTGAATGAGTACAAGAGGGAGACTTTGGTCAAGACTTGGGAGAAAGTTTCAACAGATTTCGGTCAGATTTTTGGTGATCTTTTGCCCTCTTCTTTCTCTAAATTGGAACCGCCAGAAGGACAAGATATTACCCAAGGCTTGGAAGTTAAAGTCAGACTTGGTAAAGTATGGAAAGAAAGTTTGGTTGAGTTATCTGGTGGTCAAAGATCTTTAATTGCGTTATCATTAATCCTTGCCTTGTTGCAATTCAAGCCTGCACCAATGTATATCTTGGATGAAGTCGATGCAGCTTTAGATTTGAGTCATACGCAGAATATTGGGCATTTGATTAAGACCAGGTTCAAAGGATCTCAATTCATTATCGTCTCATTGAAAGAGGGAATGTTCACCAACGCAAACAGAATATTTAGAACGAGGTTCCAGGATGGTACCTCGGTAGTCAGTATGATGTGATATATCCCTTTTACGGCAATATTGCACATAATCACATAGTACATAGTACAATAAATTACCTAATGTAAGATGATAATTTGACAAGTCCGAACAATTATAACAAACCTCTTTTTTTAATTAGACTATATAAAATCACAGCATGATTCCTCTCTTCAGCCGGTCTGTGGGTCTCGGTGCAGTTCTCAAGTCCCGTTCAGTTGCATTGATTTCTTTGAAGAGGCTGAGCACAATCAATGTTGCTCGTTTCCACGCTCTGTCTCTAGGACGGTCACCTTCACAAGAACTACTCAAATACAAAGGATTGCAATTCACAAGGTCTCTCAGTACTACTCAATCCCCATTAAGGAGACATTTCAATGGCTCTCCTCCAAGATTCAACAGGGGGACACCATCCACGTTCGGGTTCTTGTACTACCTGATCCCTGAGAGTCTGAAAGCCTTCCTTGCCATCATGGGAGTTTCTGCATTCATCCTATTCTTCATGGGTCCATTACTGATCATTGTTGTGCCCCCAATGGTCATTGGTGGGTATCTAATGACCAGATGGGCAAGTTATAAGCGTACCACAGATTTAGAGAGAAGATATCAGAAACTACTAGAGACTCATCTAACGTATAAAGGTTCCGAATACGATGAGATCAGACTTGGAGATTTCGTCCTTGATCGGATTGTGCAAGGAGTGAAGATGAACGAAAAAGGTCTTATGGATGAGTTAGAGTTGAGAATCACTGGTTCGGGTCAATACCGATCCTATTTAGCCCTGAAATCAAGATTGGAACTGACGTATTTGGACTCCATTGATCAAAGTTTCAAGATAAATTGTAGGACTGGGATCAGCGAACAAATCACAGTGGCTTCATTTGGCCTATTGGATACAGAGCATAATGAATCTCGTATTGCCACAGTTGTTGTCACTTTAAAACCAAAAACCTTCAAGACATTGCTAGATTATGACGATTACACCACCTATGATGCGATAATTGAAATCTCACCAATCTCATTCCGCAAAAGAACCATCACGCTGACTGATCCCTCACAGTTCAGAGAGCCTCCTACGATCACTATCAGACCCAACAAATAGCGAAACATAAGCCCAAACTAACACATCCCTGTATATATAGATTCATTACATTGTATGTTGACCATTTAAACTGGATGACTAAGCATACCTTCTGATTTCTGATTTTGTAGAGCGAAGAGATAATACCGAAAACTCACAACAAACTTTGGTGAAAATATCAATTTAACTGAAATATCCGTCAATTGCGAAAAGACAAAGATGAGTGAGCAGCCAATTGTGCTTGATCAAGGTACCGGTTTCGTGAAGATCGGACACGCGGGCTCCAACTTCCCGGACTACACTTTTCCCTCCATTGTCGGTCGTCCTATTTTAAGGGCTGAGGAACGTACAGGTGATGTTGAAATCAAGGACATAATGTGTGGTGATGCTGCTAGTGCTGTGCGCTCCTCGTTGCAGGTATCCTACCCTATGGAGAACGGTATCATCAGAAACTGGGAAGATATGGAACATCTTTGGAATTATGCCTTTTATGAGAAACTACAAGAGGACACAACCGGCCGTAAAGTGTTGTTGACTGAGCCTCCTATGAATCCATTAAAGAATAGAGAAAAGATGGTGGATGTCATGTTCGAAAAGTACAATTTTGGTGGTGTCTATGTTGCAATCCAGGCTGTGCTTGCCTTGTATGCCCAAGGTTTGTCTTCAGGGGTTGTTGTTGATTCCGGTGATGGTGTCACCCATGTTATTCCGGTGTATGAATCTGTTGTGTTGAACCATTTAACCAGAAGATTAGACGTTGCCGGTAGAGATGTCACTAGACACTTGATTGACTTGTTGTCTAGAAGAGGTTATGCATTCAATAGAAGTGCTGATTTTGAGACCGTTCGTCAAATTAAAGAAAAACTATGTTATGTTTCATATGATCTTGAATTAGACTCCAGATTGTCCAATGAAACAACAACATTGGTGGAAAGTTACGAACTACCAGATGGAAGAGTAATCAAGGCCGGTTCCGAAAGATTCCTTGCCCCAGAATGTCTATTCCAACCTTCATTAGTCGATGTTGAACAGGATGGTGTTGGTGAATTGTTATTCAATACGATTCAATCCGCTGATGTGGACATCAGATCGTCATTATATAAAGCTATTGTTCTTTCTGGGGGTTCATCAATGTATCCAGGTTTACCATCAAGATTAGAAAAAGAATTAAAACAACTATGGTTAACAAGGGTCTTGAACGGTGATGCTTCAAGATTAAACAAATTTAAAGTCAGAATCGAAGATCCTCCAAGAAGAAAACAAATGGTGTTTATTGGTGGTGCTGTTTTGGCTAATATTATGGCTGATAAAGAGCATATGTGGATCAGTAAACAAGAGTGGGAAGAATATGGTCCTCAAATCTTATCAAAATTAGGCCCAAGATGAATGAAAAAAAATTCAGTTGTTGGAATTGAAATAGAATAGCCACATATCAAGAAGTGATAAATGATCCTGATTGAGACAAAAGGAATACTATCACTGCGTCTTTCTTGAGCTCTATTGGTGTGATGTATAATATAAAAGATTTTCTCAGGTTATGAAATACAAGTTTTCTGTAGACACACCTACGTGCATCAAAAAGTATTCTTCAATTCATTAAAATGGGATATATAATACAAATTATAGGTCCATCATATGTTGTTTTTCACAACGATAGTAGTGAAATTTTTTTCCAAATATCATCTGCTAAAATATTTACTTCATCCTTTGCAATTTCATTCTTTCCGATTCCATGATTAACTGCATTGGTAATTAAAACATTAACGAACTGTTTTGAAACAATTCTTGGCTTCAAAAATGGACCTTCTAAAATCTCATCAACGTTCCACCTTTTACTTGGTTCCTTATATAAACAATTTTTTAATGTTTCTAAAGCCGTTCCGGGAACTTCAACACCTCCTAACCCTTTCTCTGGATACATGATCTTGGAATCGGTACCCATGATTGCTAATATTCTTTGAGATCCTCGATATCCTGCAAAAGGTGGTCTCCCATAAATCATCTGGTAAATAATACATCCACAAGACCAAATATCCGATGGCTTACCAACTCTCCAAGTGGACTTGTTATCTGAACCATCATTATTAATATCAACCAAAGTTTCAGGTGCCATATAATTTGGTGTACCAATTTGTGACTCTCTATAAACATTGACAGTATGTTCAGGAACAGCGTTAGCAATACCAAAATCAATAATCTTTAAAACTCCTTTGACAAACAAGAAGTTTGCAGGCTTCAAATCGGAATGTACAATTCCAGCATCGTGCACAGCTTTGACACATTTAATCATCTCATTTGCATGATATCTGACAAATTCAATGTCCATTTTCATGTCAAGTCTGTTGGATAAAACATGGGAAAGATCAATATCACCACATTCCATAACCAAAAATAAAGAAGTTTGTTTGATCGAGTAATCAATCAACTTGACAACTCTTTCTTCGTTTCTTAACTTGATCAACAAGTCAATTTCACCTTTGAACCCTTTTATAGTTGCATCATCAAATTCATCAAAAACAATCCTCTTGATGGCGAAAGCTTTGTTCTTTAGTGATTTGACCTTGAAGACTTTAGAAGAGCCACCTCTACCAATTAATTCTAACTTTTCATACTGGTGGTCATTAACTATTATTATTTTTGAGCTTGGTTTCAATGACTGAAAATCAGGTCCTTTTATAGGTTCTGTAGTTTTGTAATGATGCTCTTGGTATCCAACTTCTTTAGTAATTGAGGACCGTTGATTTATATTATCATTTATCTCTGCCAGTGGTGGTCTTCGAAGGCCATTGACCATGTTTCTTGGTTCATTGAAAACCGGCTCCTTATCGCCATACACATTCAATCTTTTAGATTTCCTTTCCTCTAACTGTTCACTGCTTGGTTTAGGCGAAAACCTTTTTGGAGTACCGTTTCGTATCTCTTCTTGAATCTGGTTATACATTGCATTCTTTAGTTTGAAAGGACTCTGTAAAGATTCTCTTGTCCCGCCACGCTCTTCAAAATATAGCTTGACTAAATGCGGTAGTTCAGATGATGGAATATTATACTTTTTGGCATATTGGTATGGGTTCAAATTTTCAAAATTAATCTTTCCTCCAATTTCGATTGATTTGTTATATGTTGGAAGCGGAGATTGTATGTGTTTGGCAGGACTCTGTGCGTCTTTCATTGGAGTATCTTCGACCTCAAAATTATCTTTTAGCTGGTCAACATCAGGTGAGTCTGCTTGAAGATGATCAAAATAATTAATTCCGTTATCTAAGACGAAACTAGCCCTCTTAGGCGGTCCTAATGGTCCAAATACTCGTGATCGTCTTATAGATCTAGGCCCTGAATTACCACCAAAATGGATGTCCTGGCTGCTGTAACTCCCCTTATTAGTATCGTGAGGCGTTCTGTGATTAATCCCAGGGGATGAAGAGCATAAGTCTAAACGTGTGGCCCTCTTCGAAAATATGGTTTCAGCCTCTGAATTATTGGTATAATTAGTTGAGTTATTTGGGTGAAGGGTGTTCTTGTTTCGTGATGATTCAGATTTGACTGGTTCTGTGGGTTCGGAGAAGTTGACTCTTTTGGGTATGCTATTATTGTTGTCATTCGATTGCTGTGATGGGATGTTCTCCTTATTGTGTTGTTCCTTTTTTAACAATGCCAAAGCGTAACTACTCAAAGCAGGAGGTTTGAAACTGGTTTCATCATCATCAGAGTCAACCTGGCTTAAAAAAGAGGAGAGGTTTGAGCTTCGTGGGTGAAAAGACCTCTTTGGGAGCTCCTTGCGTATCCCACGGTCTTTGTTCATTTGTAGCTGATCTGAAGTGCTATATGCTCATTAAATTGAGATTTGTGTTGATCTCTTGAAGAGTGAAAGGAATTAAGTGTGTCAAATGGTGATCTTGAGATATGAGTGAACTAAAAGTGAGTGGCTTGTGTGAAGAGTATGTTCAAATGCCAGAGAATCTGGTGGCCAGTGGTAGGGTTTGAATTTTTTTTTTGTGTTAACAACAAGATAAAGATTTGTTGTGGTTTGTTTTGTTGTTTTGTTTTGAACGTTTTTTTCGTTACCAGGGAGTAACGATTGGCAAAATCGTAAAAAAAAATGAAATAGTAAAAAAATGCTCCACGGCAGGTTCGAACTGTCGACCTTCAGATTATGAGACTGACGCTCTACCGACTGAGCTAGTGAAGCAAATATGTCTTTAACTAAGGTAATCAAACTTATGACCAGAGCTTGTCAAAAGATCGAAAAACAAATTGTGATTTCTAGCATAAATTGAAACTTTTTGGTACTATTTATAAAGTCAATAAATAGCTGATCCTCCAAAGTCTCATATTCACTTTTTTCGGATCAATAAAGTTGATTTTAAGGTAATATTTTATGTAATTAATTTATCCACTGAAGAAGGATATCAAAAAACGCGTAAATTTTGACATATTGTGACGCGTCATCTGGGATATGTCTTGATTTTAGCTAAAAATGGTGCCTTTCAGTTGCGACTATAAGGTACAGTTTTGTCAGGGTTCTTGAATCTTAGGACTTACAATTACATCAGTCACTTTAATGTTGATCATTAAAGAAACTTTTAAGAAAAGAAGGCTAATTATAGAACCACAGGCACATGAATCAATAGGGTGCCCCTCAAGAGTTAAGAGCGCAAGTATATTATTACTATACTTCGTATATAGTAATGAGTACACTCTCTCGGACTCTAGCCTCTTACTATGGCCCTCCGGGCGACAAAATTGTAGATAATGTTATCCGAATGGACTTACGATGTCAAGGGCCCTTCCGAGTTTGTAATTAACTCTCAAAATACAATAACTCAACAATTAAAGCACGCAATCTGGGAGCAAAAATGACCATACCGTCTAGGGGACCGCCATAAGCATTTAATCTGCTCCAAAAACTGAGTACTCTACTGTTCGACTACTGCTTTCAAATGATTTCCTCTCTGGTAATTTCTGGTGCTTCTGCTGACATTAAATTTCATTGTTGAAATCTGCAACCGAAAATAGCATAGGCGATGTACCATGTCACACAGTGGAAATCGAGAGTGCCTGGTGGCGTCTTTCGCTCTGATTTCTCTTTAAATTGATCCCCTTCTCAACAGCAACCTAATCCAGTGCCCAACTCCCAAACATAGGCTCACTTCACCTCTGAAAGAGACCCAAAACCAAGTATTCTCAATCTCATCCTTTTTTTCTTTTCTCAGATTTTTTTTTTCGTACAGCGGTAAAATAAAACACGACAAGTATAAAATCCTCAAAGCTCGCTCATATCTCTTTGTGTTACCAAAGGACTCCCTGGACTCCTCGATCATGTCTCAGTTCCAGCAACATTCCCAGCAGAGCCATCACCAGTACCACCAGCAGGCCTTCCACTCTCTGCAGCCGGCCCCGGTGCCACCCTTGTCACAAAAGCGTCAGGTCTCAAGTGCTTCTCAGGTGGACCACGCCCTCCAGAACGCTCAACAGATGCTTCAGAACAGCATCAAACACAACCCGTCGGTCTCCACCGACTCTTCCGGAAACACCTTCCACTCGGCCCAAACGATAGTCCGCCAGGACACCAACAACAAGAGTATTCTTGAGAACAACCCAGTCGATTCATTCCCTGCTAATAAAGCGTTACAACACAAACAATCTCCAGTTCGGCAACAGCAACACTCGGGATCACAGGCCACATCGTTTGTCACAGCTAATGAGATTGTATCCCAGGAGCTTCCAAGAAGCCAACCGGCCACTAGGGTGGGGCAGCTGCGCTCTGCTTCTGCTTCTCCAAAAATACCAGATACCCCATTAGGTGCAAGATCTTTCAGTTCCCCTAATGCTCTAAACAATCTGAAATCGACGGAGAGTCTGAGAGATCATTCAAGTGAAACGTCGGTAAGAGACATTTCCAAAAGACACGATAGACAGTCGAAATCTGTTGATCTATCGCATTTATACCTCTTGGACAGAGATGAATCAACATACTTCACTCTGACAAATGAATCACTTTCAGATGTTTCTCATACTCTAATCAAACAATATCTTGGGGAAAATTCATCTTCATCTCTATTGCCAAGAATGAAAACCATTGAGATGTACAGAAAAAACGTCAAAAAGTCAAACGATCCAAAAGTTTTATTTCAATATGCACAATACATGCTACAAACTGCATTGGCTATTGATACTTTCAAACAACCACATACAGTCAATGCCGCTGACGAAGATGCTCAAGATCTAGTTTCTGTCAAGAAACAATTCTTGAAAGAAGCCGTCCATTACTTGAAAAAACTATCTGATAAAGGTTATACAGATGCTCAATATCTTTTAGGTGATGCTCACAGTTCTGGTGCGCTAGGTAAAGTTGATAATAAAGAAGCTTTCTCACTGTTTCAAAGTGCTGCGAAACATGGACATGTTGAAAGTGCTTATAGAACTGCATATTGTTACGAAGAAGGTCTAGGTGTTTCTAGGGATTCGAGAAGAGCCATTGATTTCCTTAAATTTGCAGCTTCTAAAAATCATCCTGCCGCGATGTATAAATTAGGTATCTATTCATTTTATGGTAAAATGGGTCTAGGAGAAAATGTCAATACCAAAAAAGCAGGTATTCAATGGTTATCAAGAGCTTCTAATAGTGCAAATGAGTTGATTAATGCAGCACCCTACGAATTAGCCAAAATCCAACAGAATGGGTTTCTTGATATAGTCATTCCAGATTTGAAGTATGCAATGGAACTTTACGTTCAAGCTGCATCGTTAGGTCATATCAAGTCTGCTGCGATCTTGGGTAAAGCCTATGAATTAGGAAACTCTGTTGTTGAAACTGATGGTGATTTATCGGTACATTATTACACACAAGCTGCCCTTGGTGGTGATGCAGAATCCATGTTGGCGTTGTGTGCATGGTATCTGATTGGAAATCCACCAAACCTTCCACAAGATAATAATGAGGCTTTCCAATGGGCTTTTAAATCTGCAAATTTGAATTATGCCAAAGCTCAATTTGCTGTTGGTAATTTCTTGGAGAAAGGAATAGGTTGTGAGGCAAATGTTGAACAAGCTAAAGAATGGTATAAGAAAGCATCCGATAATGGAGACGTCAAAGCTAATATCAGACTAAAGAAGTTGAATAATGAAAAAATTGATCAAAATGATATGAAAGATTTGGAAAGTGATACCATAAGCAATAAAGCGAGTAAAAAAAAGAGTAAGAATAAAAATAAAGATTGCATAATTGCATAGACATTTCCCAGTATATAGACAAAAAGAAGGAGTGGAAAAATAATTTGTTGCATTACCATCCCATTCAATCATACACAAGACCTTATATTACAAGAGTTAAATCTAATACTTCCCAACAAATTATGCCTGTTTTTCTTCTTCATTATCATGTATTTACAAATAGACCTTGATGTTATAAAACCGTATTGAAGATGTTTCAGATTTTTTTTATTCTGCGTGCAAAAATGAGCATAGAAGAACGAGTAAAAGATTGCTAAAAGGAAGGTAGACTAAATCTAATTATAATATGTTAAAATTATTTATCTTATAGAATATCTTTATGCGTGCAAGTTCGCTACCTTAGTGTCTTATCGATTATCATCTTCTCATTTTCATCAACCGGCAAGTCTTTAGCAATTTTTTGATCTTTAGTTCTCGGTAGATTTGAATTAATTGATGATTCTGATAATGGTCTCGTACCACTGCTTTTCAACTTCTTATCAGGGACAGGAATTGGCGTTTTGTCAACCGTTTGTGTTCTTTTCAAACTCTTGGAGTTTGGTGTCGTGGTTGATGAGAAGTCTGTAGTATTGAATCCAATCATTTCATAATCTTCATCCTTGATGGATCCTAAGATAACTTGGCGAGTTTTGGGACTTGGTAGTATTGGAAATGAGCCCATTTCCTCTCTCTGTGGTAAAGACTCAGGATTATCGAATTCAAGATTAACTTTTTCGATATTTGTTTGTAGTTCGTTTAGACTATCATGAAATTTGATGTTGAAATCATGTAATGACTTGTTTGATGAGTTCATGAATTTGCCGATGATTGCCGGTTTTGAATGATCCAAATCCTGGGATAATTTCATGAATTCTTGGTTGATCTCTAAGATGTTTGACTCTATCATTCTCTTGATGTTATCAAATTGAGACTCCGCAGCAGATATGTTCTTGTTGTTCAAACTCTTCAGCTCTTTGGCGAATTGATCTAATCTACTAATACCTTTATCAAACTCAGCGATAGTAAAATCAATGGCTTTAGCGCTTTCGATTTCCTTCTTCTCAAACTGTTCGTGAATAGATGATAACTTTTGATTAAAGACTTCATTTTGTTTTTGTGAAATTTCGGTTTGAATTATTTTCATCTGAGTCTTGAGTTGTTCAATAAATTTGGACTGATTTGAAATCCAGCTATCATCAATGAAGGATTTGACATTTTGAGCGAATTCGCCATTTTTATGAATAACTGTCTCTATTTCAGGATTTATAGCATTGAGTTGATGATTCAATCTCTCTGATCTCTTTATTTGAGTCTCATTTAGTATCATACTTATCTTCTTCATCATCTCACTCAAATCATTCTGGGTGCCCAATTTTTCTTGTTCTTGCATAAGAAGTAAATTATCAGCCTGCTTTCTAAGTATACCATTATACTTATCTTGATGTTTTGTAATATTGTTCTTCAAAGATTGAATTTCTTTAGATTGTGAGTTCAATTGAGAAATTACTATTGCGATTGTATTAGAAAACTCTGCGTAAACATCTTTGAAAATAGTTGATGTAGCGGATTTCAAATTGGATAGGCTTTCTTCCAATTGACTGAAAAAGGTGTTATTTTCGTTCTCAAGACTATTCAAAGACCTGACAATATCTGTCCTTATCTCTTTTTTGATTTTATCAATGCTATCGACTATGGCGCCGCCAGATACGATAGAGTCAACGAGTTTGTCCAAAGATTGATCAATGTTCTTTCCTATGCCATTGGAGCTTGCTTTTAGCACTTCAGATCTGTGATGTATGCTTTCTTTATGCAATTGAATGGTTTGATCAAATTTGCCTTCAATTTTCGTGTTTAGATTTTTCCTATCATTGTAGAACGACTGAACGTCATCACGTATCACTTCAACGTTTTTCATTAACTGATCCTTGGAAAGCTTGATCGCCTCATTGTTCTGATCTTGTAGTAGTTTTTCACCATCAATGTACTTGAAGAGTTGGTCTCTCTTAGAAAGGATAGAGTTGGTCATTCCTATCAATCTGTGGTATGCTTCTTTGGACTTCAATTCAACTTCTTGGTGGTCTTTATTAGCGAGTTTTTCCACATTCAACTCTTTCAAAGTTTCGGAAATAAATTCTGTTTTGTGAACGAGTTCTTTTTCAAGCTCATCATTCCTCAACTCTTGTACTTTTAGTTCTTTCTCAGTTGTTTTAATTTGATTCAAATAAGTATCAAAATCCCCTTTGAATTTCTTTATTTGTTCTTCCAATACTTGTAGTCTTAGTTTTTGTTCTTCGACCTGTATTCTTCGACTTTCACTTTCAGCATTAATTTTAGTCCAATTCTCTTCTGTAATGTAAATACCGTTCTTATTTCTTGTCGTGTTCAAATCATTTCTCAATCTTTCAATCTCTTCAACGTACTCCTTTATCAGTAGTTTCTTGGACATTGTTTGATTAACCTGAGGTTGATTCTTGATAGATTTAGCTCTATTGGCGTATTCCAAAGTACTAATCGTTTCATCTAGCGATACTTTCGCTGGTGATATTGTTGCAATAATACATGTCTTTGTCTTACCTCCCAAAGAGTCTTGTAATAATCTAGTAAGTTTGGACTCTCTATATGGGATATGAGACGATTGATCCACCAAAGCATTGATGACTCTACCTAATGTTAACAAGCTTTGATTGATCATACCAGCTTCTCTGGCTCGCTTACTTTCGGCACCAGATCTGTTGATATTCTCAGATCCAGCCAAATCAACCAAGTTTAATTTACCTGTCTTTAGGTATTCCTCACCTGTTATTTGATCAATTTCTTTCATATGAACAGTTATTGTGAAGACACTGTGTGATCTCGAGGATAGATCATTACATTGGGTGGCAGCAACTTGTCTCTTATAAGAACCATCATTTAAGACTTTCATTCCTTCTGCAACATTCTTGATATAGACCTCTTCCATACCCTGGACAAGGATTGACTTTTTTGTTGGCTCTTCATAGATTCTGACTTTTCTCTCCTCATGTTCATTAGGAACTAACAAATCCCTCAACTCTTCATTGTATAGTTCAATGAACGAGACTTTTATAGAATAGTCTGTACTACTCTTCAAACTCTCGTATAGATCTTTCAAAATTCTAGGGATAATTCCTGCTTCTTCTGATAACCTTCCGGTTGAACTGGTAATGTCTCCACTCATCGTGTAAGTCTTCCCAGTACCAGTTTGTCCATAAGCAAAGATTGTACAATTATAACCCTGAAGCACCTCATGGAGAACTGATTTTGCAATTCCTTCATAAACCATTTCCTGGTCACTTTCAGCTCCAAAGACACGGTCAAAGGTATATGTCTTGTTACTGACGCTCATTGGACCAGTTTGTAATAAAACTTCCTTCCCCATGTGGCCCATGGTAGATACTACCACACCACTACTCTCCTTTATCTCCCGCTCATTTCTTGAGCGGCATCTCACATAAACTGAAATGTTTGTCTCTTCACCTTTAACAATGCTCTGTCTGTTTGTCGAGGATTTAGTGTTATTAGTGAATGTAGCTGCTGCGTCAGATACCAGCGAATTTCTTCCTTTTTGTTCCCCTCGTAGGTTCTTCAGTGGTGTACCATAAGACTGTCTTGCCAGAGATTTCTTGTGTTCTCCCGACATCTTGCACACAATCTATTGTTGATCTTACGCATGTTCTTATTGTTTTACATTTTTTTGTAAATCAAAAAGTAAACAAACGAATTGGGGAATTTTCGTGACAGTCACGTGATTTCACGTTATTTTGCAATTTTTGCAACTTTAGAAAGAATATAAAGAAGTTTTAGAATTTTTCTTCTAAGAAGAAACCGATTATCAGAGATGTTCTCCCGTGCTTTATTTAGAGTTTCAGCCATTGCTAAACCACAAGGTTTCGCAGTTCATATTCCGGCCTTTTCCAGAGGTATCAGAACTTTCAGACAAGAAGATCAACCAAGATTAAGAATCGGCTCAGTCGCTCCAGATTTCAAAGCTGACACAACCGTTGGACCAATTGACTTCCACAACTGGATTGGTGACTCATGGACTGTTTTGTTCTCTCACCCAGCTGACTTCACTCCAGTCTGTACGACTGAATTAGGTGCTTTTGCCAAATTGAAGAAAGATTTCGAAGCTAGAAACACAAAATTGATTGGTTTATCAGCTGAAGGTGTTGAAAGTCACTTGAACTGGATCAAAGATATTGAAGATGTCACTCCAGAATTGAAAGAGTTCACTTTCCCAATCATTGCTGATGTTGACAGAGAAGTTTCTTTCTTGTACGACATGGTTGATGAAGAGGGTTTCAAAAACTTGAACGGAGGTATTGTCCAAACCATCAGATCTGTCTACATTATTGATCCTTCAAAGAAAATCAGAATCATCTTCACATACCCACCATCCACAGGTAGAAACACTTTCGAGGTTTTGAGAGCATTGGATGCTTTGCAATTAGGTGACAAGAAAGGTGTCGTTACTCCAATCAACTGGACCTCCACCGCTGACGATGTCATTATCCCACCTACCGTCTCTGATGAAGCTGCCAAAGAGAAATTTGGTGAATTCAACAAGGTCAAACCATACTTGCGTTTCACCAAAGTCGAATAAAAAAGATCTTAATCAACATTAAGTATACGCTGGCTTTGCATCGTAATTGTAAATCCAGAGCTTTTACCTACTTACAAATTTCACGCTAGCCTGAATCCGCCTAGCTCTCCACCTGTAAAAGGAAATCGTTACCGCTTCGAAAAGTGTGGTCCCGACCACAATGCCTCCAGAAAAAAAAAATACGAAAAAAAGATGAAAGTGCATCAAGTACTCCGGAAAAGAGAAATCAAATTAGGGTTCCCGGTTGGCTTCGCTGATTCAGATCAAGTGCTCTGAGACATTTCCGTCTGTTTCTATCAAACTACTATAAAGTAGCACATATCTGCCACTATACTTCCTCGGTGCAGTGCATAACGTCATTGTTTCAAGAGTTTTTTGTATTATTTGGAGTTTAGCATCTTAAGCCCTCCAACAACATCAGAGCTTTAGATGATATTAATATTCGGACAACAATGAGCAATAACTTCACTGATACAAACAGTTACGCTAGCTCGTTGAACTTGAAGCAAGGTCAGGAGACAAATAACAGCACACCTGCTCCACTCACTATTGCAAGAACTACCAACTACATTCCATTACAGCCAAACACAGCGCAACGCAAAGGTTCCTTGCAGAGAGCAACAGCATCCCCGCCACTTGCTCCTATGCCTTTACTTCCAGCTAACAAAAAGAGACCCAGTGCGTCAGCAGATACGAAACAGCGAAAGAAGCAGGTTATTAAGCCTAACAATGAATCCACCAACTTGAACACACTGGCCAACATTGCAACATCACCAAATCCAATCAAACAAGAATCAATATTGGCTCAAGAGCAATCTCATCAGGAGCAGCAGCAATATCAACAACAACATTCAATGACCCCAGGTCATAACCAACAGCCTGCAGGGCATCGTCCTGTCACTTCCTGTACACACTGCCGCCAGCATAAAATTAAATGTAACGCATCTGAAAGGTTCCCGGCAGCTTGTCAAAGGTGTGATAAAATGGGCTTGACTTGTGAGATTGATCCACAGTTTAGACCAAGAAAAGGGTCTCAAATTCAGAGTCTGAGAAATGACGTAGATGAGTTAAAGCTAAAGATTGAATACTTGCAGAGAAGTGAATCTTTGATTGCACAAGCATTGGCTAATCAGCAGGCAAATAACTCCTCATTTGTCAGAAATCGATCAGATAATAATCCAAACTATGAACCAAATGCAACTCCTACCATAACATCTCCGTTGAACTCAATTGCCAACTTGGGTAACTCCCCGCCAACCTTGACATCCGCTAAAACCATCTTGAAGAGAGAGCCCCAACTTTTAATGGATAGAAGATCGAACTCTAATCATTCATCCAGGCAAAATTCTATGATCAACTCGATTCCTCAGCTCTTGAATGATTCTGCACCCGCTAATAGTGATCAGAAAGATTTACCACCATTTTTAGAAATGTCTGTCAGAGCAAATACTCCAAATAGTTCAGCTCATCAGGATGATTCAAATAGTACCAACAATCAAACTACTAACAATAACAACTCTCCTCACTCTACTAGGTCGGTTCAAAGCACAACTTCCATTGCTGAGTTTGTCCTTGGTGATGTTTCAATCTCTCTGTCCAAAGCCAATGAACTTCATGACAGATTTAACAGAGACTATTTGCCTTTTTTTCCAGTAATTGGAGCTTCATCTTCTGCATCTGAGCTTTATTCTCAATCACAGTTATTATTTTGGACCATCTGCCTAACGGCATGTCTAAGTGATCCTGATCCAACTCTTTACAACCAGCTAGCATCGTTGATTAAACAACTAGCTATCGAGACATGCTGGATCAGAACCCCAAGATCTACTCACATATCTCAAGCATTATTAATACTATGTATGTGGCCTTTGCCAAATCAGAAGGTGTTGGATGATTGTTCCTACAGATTTGTTGGGTTAGCTAAGTCTCTAGGATATCAATTAGGTTTACATAGAGGTAAATTCATTAGTGAATTCTCAAGAACTCAAGTCGCTTTACCAAATGCGGAAAAGTGGAGAACTAGATCATGGTTAGGTATTTTCTTTGCCGAACAGTTTTGGGCATCACAATTAGGTCTGCCACCATCATTACAAACCGATTATTTGATTGAAAGTGCAAGAATTGATGAAAATTTACCAAAAAATTTCAGATCTTTAATTTCGTTATCCATCTTTCAAGCGAAATTGGTCAATGTTATGGGGTCTAGTGTTATCAGTCCAGACGGTTTAATGGAAGCAAGAAATAGAGCTGGGTCCTTGGCAATTCTAGAAAGAGAATTAGAAAGATTGGTATTCAAGTTAAAAATTGATGATGTCACCGTTGAAATTTACTATCTTTATGTCAAGTTGACTATTTGTTGTTTTGCATTTTTGCCAGAAACTCCAACTGAAGATCAAACCAAATATGTTACTGTTGCGTACCTAACCGCCACAAGGGTGATCACTTTAGTGTCAAAGCTATTAGAAACCAAGAACTTGATTGAATTGCCAATCTATATTAGACAATCGGTCACTTATGCAGCCTTGATCTTGTTCAAATTACATTTAACTCCTTTGTTACTAGAGAAGTATATTGACTCTGCAAGACAGTCTATTGTCACAGTCCATAGATTGTTCAGAAACCAACTTTCAGCTTGGAAAAATGTTGAAAACGACATCTCGAGAACTGCTCAAGTTTTAGAAAAACTGAATTTTGTCTTGTTTACTCACCCTGAACTATACACAAAGACAGATGGTATAATTACTAGAATGAGATCTCATCTAACTGGATCTCTATTTTATGATCTAGTTTGGTGTATTCATGAAGCAAGAAGAAGAACATTAGAAGAACAAAAGACTGGCATTGCAAAACGTCCTAAACAGAATGATGATGCCAGAAGACCGATTCCTTTACCGTTTTACAATCAAATTAACAGAGATGATTTCCAAACTATCACCACAACGACGCCAGGTGGTACTACAATAACCACTTTAGTTCCTACTGAAAATGCAATGACCACTGCAACTGCGAATGCTACCGCTGCTGGTCTGTCAAAGCCAACAGAAATTAAAGGTATCCCAGTGGCAATGTTGGATTCAACAGGCAGTATTCCTGCTATTTCAGAAAATGGAATTTCAGCTAATGGAAGCAGTTCTGATTTGAGAAAAGTTGCAAGTAAAAATGCAGTGCAACAGAACAGTAAATATTCAGCCCCGGTTCCTATTCAACCACAACAATCAAGCCAGAACCAATCCCACCAGCAGAACCAGAATCAACTTTCATCCATACACTTTGAACAACACAGTGTTTCTTCACCAACTCCTTCATTCCAAAACCAATCATCCATTAATCGTTCTTTACCGCAGCAGCAACACCCTATTTCAACAACAACTCAAGCGTACGATTCTGCAAACTTTGTCAATTACGATTTGGAACAATTGAATCAAAATTCAAACCATGGTCAAATCATTGGTACTTCAGGAGCTTCTACGCCGAATGGACAATCAAATCAATTAGAGTTTGACTTGAATAATCCATCGGATGGGCTCTCGAGAAATGACTTTGATAACTTTTTCCAACAACAAAGTGCTGGATGGATGGAAGGGAATGATGATGTCCTAGGTTGGTTTGATATCAATATGGCTCCTGAGTTTTGAAGAGTCTTTATTTTGGTGCAGGGGTTTACTTTGCTCTCTTGTTCACTTGTTGATATTGTTTATGCATGGAACTTGACAGCTACATCATCTTTGATCGACTAACGATGTGACGTATTGTGTTTTTATTAGTATTTGTTTTTATTATTAGTTTGCGTGGTTTGGCCGTTTATAAGTACATTGTTTTGAGAGTCAAGGGGAGTAGTGTAAATCAAAAGTAGTGAAAAATAGAATTAAATAAAAATAGCAAAAGCTTCGAAAAAAAGTGGGAGGAATATTCAACTGCCGATCAGATCACTCATCGTCATCTTTTGGATCTCCAATACCATCTTCATAAATTGCAAAAACTGTTTCTGATTCTGGTAAACACGGAGAGTCATAAATTTTACAAATTCTTTGTTCTCCTTTACCTTTCTTAAAACTCAATCTTGTTGTTGAAGAATGAGCAATAATATTACCACCAATAGGTTTTTTTGGATCAGGATTGAACATCATACCACCATCCACCTGAGCGACAACTTGATTTGTTATAACAACTGCAATACCAAACTCGTCTGCTAATCTTTGTAAAGTTCGCATATATTTGGCAACATGTTGTTGTCTAGCAGACAACTCACCTCTACCAGCAAAATCAGTTCTGTATAAAGCCATGATAGAATCAACAATCAACAATGAGAATCTGGATTCTGACATCATTGCTGCAGCCTGGTTAAGCAAACTCAACTGATGGTCTGCGTTATAGGCTCTTGCGTATGCCACATTATCTAAGGCATCATCCTCATTCAACCCATATCTTCTAGCAATGGAAACCAATCTGACAGGTCTAAATGTACCTTCCGTATCAATGTATAAACATTTTCCTTCTCCGCCACCCATATCGATAGGCAACTGACAAGTTACAGCTAAAGTATGACATAACTGGGATTTACCAGTTCTGAATTCACCAAAGACTTCAGTGATGGAACCAGTCTCAATACCACCACCAAGCAAGGTATCCAATTGTTTGGACCCCGTGGTCAAACAAATCAGCTCACTTCTCCTATGATGAAATTCTGATGCGGTTGTGAATCCCATAGGAACCAACTTCGAGGCTTCTGCCAATAGTTTGTCTGCCTTAACTTCTGAAATACCTTTGACTTGCAACAAAGCTCTCTTTGGAGTATAAGCAATTGCCTCTACGGTATTGTAGCCAGCAGCGATCAACTTACTGGTGTCACCACTTGTGATACCATTACCCTTTGCCAGTAGTTAGTAAAAAAATTACCAGATCTCAGAACTTAGATCTCAAACACTTACCTCCAATCTGCTAACAGGTAGAGGTCCGTAGACTCCTTCGTCGTCCTCTTCTTCCTGGATTTGATCCACTGGCTGTACTGCTACAGGTTCCTCTGTTCCGTCTTGTGTCATTTGCAGCCTTCGTTCTTCCTTTTCGCCACTAGTGTTAATATTTTGTTTTTTTTCTCTTCTTTGTTTTGATTTCGCTTCCAATATCACGAAAAAAAGTCACGAAAAAGTCACGAAACGAGATTTGTCACGTGACTCTATCAGTAAAGTACGTGTTTTGGGGCCTGATTACTGTTGTGAAACTGGGACAGCAGAAGACAGTATAAAGCTTTGACTAGATTCTGTCTTCCTAGAGCTTGGAAAGTGCCCCAGATACGATAGTTTTAAGTGTTGTGCGTCTTTGTCCTCTTCTGGTCTCGATTTTTGGCACAAAGAAAATTGTTTTGGGAGAGATCAAAATGGGTAAAATTAATTTAGATTCATTATTATGAAACTTTGGTTTGCTTCGTCTTTCGTCTTTTGTGAATCTACTTTCAGAACCTTTCCTTTCTTTCCTTTGATTACCAACTGCTAGCTGTTTTAGAGGAGAAGATCTTACGATATTAAACCTCTTTGAACTCAACAAATAAACCCAACATGGATCAGATAATACGCAACGATGATGGGCTGCCATTAATCTTGGATCCATTGAAGATTCGGGCCAAAACAAGGCAAAATGAGACAAAAGATGTCATTGCACAAGTTGATGAAGATGAGCTTGATAGTGATGGGAACAATCTCAATGAGGCGAAAAGTATTGCAATGCAATTGTTCACTCATCAGTACGATCGGGTCCCTGTCTCGAAGTATACTTCCGTTATAGGTGGACCAGTTCAGAAGTCGAGATTGATATGCAGTGAGTACCTCAACCTGTTCAAGCCACTACCTAAGTCATTGGTCGTTGCTTTGAGAAAGATTTGCTCCAAATTGTATCTTAGTGGGGAATCGACGCAAATCGATCAGATCTTGGAAGTTTTCAGTCAAAAATGGACTGAATCCAACCCTGATGGTCTACTTGGTGATTATAAAACCGTTCATATCATCAGTTTTGCATTGCTAATTTTGAATACTGATCTTCGTAACCACAATAATGACAATAGAGATGAAGTCTTGTCGAAAGATGAGTTTGTTCAGAATATTTTAACAGCTTTGAAAGAAGATAAGTCAGTGAAACCAGGATCTTCAAAGTATGTTCGATCACAGCTCATGGCTTATTACGAAGCTATCAACACACTTCCATTAGAACTGCTGAAATTACCTTCAACTTCTTCAGAAAAATCCAGAAAGCAGTCATTAAGAGTACTACGAAATTTCTCAAGCTCATCTGATTCAAATTCTCCTGAGGTATGTTCAAGTTCTATCAATGCAACGCATACAAATGTTTCACTGCAATCCAAAAGACATTACAAACGGCTTTCATCATTCGGCCCGTCTAGATCATTGAGTAGAGAACTCAGTAATGTGTCAGATAGCCCTGAAGTAAACTATGATGTTGATTACAGAAAAGATAAGTACGATGATAAGCTTGAAAAAGTTGGGGCACCTTGGATGATTGAAGGTATTTTAAAGACTGAGGTTGATAGACCAACCAGCAGGAAAAAAGCTTTACAACCGAAAAGAAGTCCGAGTTTTAGAGTGAGTTGGTTTGCTAAACTAACCCAGACCAGTATCATTTCTTCAGATCTTGATATATACGGTACAGAAGATTGGAAAGAAAGCATCGTGTCTATTCAAAAAGGTCTCTTGAAACAGCACTCATTCAGTTCAGCATCTGATAAAAACAGTTTCATCAGAACTAAATCCACCCAATATGTGGATACACTGTTGACCTATAACCTCTATTCGGCCATTGCTTCATCAGCAGGTGACAACAACCAGATCATTTCAAATTCCACAAATAAAGCAGATGGATATCCATGGGTTCTGACCATCCCAAACATGTTATCGCCATCGCCAGAAGTAACTGAGAAGAAAATTGTTTACTATGCACCAAACTTAGAAATTGCAAACGCTTTCATCAAGACTTGCAATTTTTGGGCTGCCAGAATCACTTCAATTCCTTCAATGGATGATAAGATTGTGACAAATGTCGAATACGGGTGGAGTAACAAAGTACTGACGATGAATACAGGATTAGAGGGTGTGAGATTGTCTAAATGGGAGAGTTTGATTTCAATAGAGTCTTCATTCATCCCATCACCGCTTGATTTGAGTGAGCAGTTTGATAATCTACAAACATATGTCGAGTATCTGTCCAAAGAATTAATAAAACATAATGAATTGATACCAGTCCTGGAGAGAGTTTGGGGAGGAAGAAACTCACTGAAAGAAAATTATTTAATCGTGATGAATAATTGGGGTGAGAAATATGCATATCTTTTGAAACAGAGTCAAAAGTTCCAAACATATTTAGATATTCTTGCATTTGCACTCGCTTTCAAAGCGTCAAATGTTTAATTGATTGTATTAAATGAAAAATGTTACACCTTTATCACTCTGTGTCCCCTAACAATAAAATCTCCAAGGAAACTTTCGCGAACTTTGCAGTGGATTGAAAAACCAAAACGAAAACAAAGTGGAAGGCGCCCAAGGTTTCAATAACTGCAAAATTGAACAAGTGAAATGTCAGATCCAAGTTCCATTAACGGTATGTGATCTTCTCCCTGAAAGTGGCTGAGTTTCATGATGTTATACTCACAATTCTGGGACTCCAACCTTTAATTGAGCAAACAACTTGACACCATCGATTCTTGCCACTTTAACACACTATTGTGAAATTACCAGGCCCAGTTTATTAACAATGGATATATATAGGTGGTTCCATCGTTGCCATGGTCGGTAAAGATTGTGTTGCAATTGCCTCTGATCTACGTCTAGGTAATCAGTCATTAGGGCTATCCAACAGATTCGAAAAAATCTATAACTACGGAAATGTCTATCTAGGGCTATCAGGTCTAGCCACTGATGCACAAACATTGTATGTATCTTTCTTGAAAAGTTTCATTGCCAGACTTTTCATCTGAACTTCTAAACTAACTTGGATCAAACAGGTCGGCAACTTTCAAATTGAAAACAAATCTATATAAACTAAGGGAAGAAAGAGATATTGAACCGGAATCCTTTGCTAATTTAGTTTCAACTACACTGTATGAAAAAAGATTTGGTCCATACTTTGTTGGTCCTATTGTTGCTGGTATAAATTCAAAAACTGAAAAACCTTTCATTTGTTCGTTCGATTTAATCGGTTGTATTGATTACTCTAAAGATTTTGCCGTCGGAGGTACTGCTTCTGATCAATTGTTTGGTATGTGTGAGTCCCTTTATGAGCCAGATCTAGAACCAGAAGATCTATTTGAAACCATCAGTCAAGCCTTATTGAATGCCGCTGATCGTGATGCATTGTCTGGATGGGGTGCCGTTGTTTATGTCATAACAAAGGATAAAGTTGTCAAAAGATATTTGAAATCACGTCAAGATTGAAAATGTCAGGGGGAGGTTGAAAATATGGTGGTGGTTATTCATTATGCTATTCTGCATAGTTGTTTGTTTTGTACATTTAGATGAAATAATTTACAATGATTAAAGAGTTGAAATAAACTATTTACATGAATTTTTGAAGGCGTTTATCGTTATAATAATAGTGTCACACTATTTAAGCACTTTTCTTTGCTTGTTCTCTTTCTAATAACTTCTTTAGCAGTTGATCTTCACCGTACTCTTCTTCTTTCAACTTCTTCCAAGACTCCTTGATCTTTTCTTGTTTTTGTTTTCTCTGTAAAATTAAATGTCTCTGTGTTTCCAATCTGGCCTCATGTAGACAGTTATTCAAGGCATCTTTTTCAAAATTACAGACCCCCATACATCTATCGAGGTAAGACTTCTGATGGCACTCTTCCAGAGCCTGTATGAGGTCAAGACATGAGATAAATCTTGGGGAATCTAGTTGTGGATGCATATTCAAAAAGTCTCTATCCTATGTTTATCAGTATAAGAAGTTGGATTAGTCTCAGAAAAAATTTATGGAACTTCTTTTCCGGAGGCCAAGCCCTCGGAATTATGTTCTTGATTTCCTCGAAACAAATCTTGAAGTGAACAAGTTGATAGTTGGCAGAGCTGAAAGGGGAACAATGAGCGAAGTCAAGACACAGGTGAAGCTCCCGGCCATACTAGAAAACTACTCCCAGGAGTACAAAGAGAGGCGCAGAAAACAGATGATTTACTTCTACGGGGCAACTGCGGTCACTTTGATCTCTGCTAGGTTAGCATACAGAGGTGTCCAGGCCAGAAAATGTAAGCCATAGGAATGAAATAACTTAATCGTGATCCAACAACTAACTTTATCTACTACAGATATACCACAACTGTTCAACGCAAACCATATCCCTCCACAGTTTTCTTTCCAAAGAGATGCTATTTTTGCCGTGACACATGCCTCACTTCTAGCCACATCTTCATTCGCAATGGCCCTGACCGGTGTCTGGTGGTCATGGGACGTTTCAAACATCAAAGAATTCGGATTCAAGCTTAAAAGGGCCCTTGGAGGTGATACTAGCGAGCAAAAGATAAGTAATACTCCACTAGATGAAGAATCAGAAGCTGTGCAAGATGCCATTACTAGATTCATCAGCGGCGAGGGATTTGATGAAACTTCTGAGGAAAAACCTGAATGAGAGGATGTATGTATATACTGGAGATCCCATTACTATCATAATCGGGGCCTTAATAAACTGTAAATAAGGGTTGAATTGACTCTAAAATGTCGTAGTAGTTATGAGCGATGCCAAAAATTCATTTTGCATGCCAGCTTCTCGAAATTTCCTTCCACCAACATCATTCACCTCTAATCCACGCTTTGTACTTCACTATCACAATGCTGGACCCGTATAGAAAATCCGTTGATGAGGTTGTTCACGAGCTCGACTCTGATTTGAATTTTGGGCTAAATCAACTGAAGGTCGATCACAGACTTGAGGAATACGGGCTCAATGCTTTGCCAGAGGAGCCATCAACATCCATATTCGTACTGATATTAAACCAGTTTGAAGATAAACTGACGTTGATTCTTCTAGCATCTGCCGCTGTCTCTTTTGGTTTGGCTCTTATCGAAGAAGATGGACTATCCTGGTCAAGTATGATTGACCCTATCGTTATCTTGACAATCTTGATTTTGAATGCCATAGTTGGGGTTCAACAAGAAAGTTCTGCAGAGTCTGCCATTGCTGCATTGAACAAATACTCATCCTCTGATGTCAAGGTGTTAAGAGAAGGTAAACTTTTGCATGTCAAACAGGACTACTTGGTTCCCGGTGATGTAATTGACTTGTCCATTGGTGACATTGTTCCCGCAGATGCTAGAGTGGTCAAAGTCTTCTCTCAAACTTTCAGGATCGACCAGTCCATCCTCACAGGTGAATCAGAGTCGGTTCTTAAAGACTCAGAGAAAGTTAAGATTGAACATGCAGTCAAACAAGAGCAGACTAATATAGTTTTCTCCGGTACCACTGTCGTCTCTGGTCATGCCAGGGCCATTGTTGTTCAAACTGGTGACAAGACTGCCATTGGTGATATTTATAACGACATTTCTTCTCAAATCTCCCAACCAACTCCATTGAAAGAGAAATTAGATGATTTTGGTGACTTATTGGCTAAATTCATCACCGTCATCTGTATTGCTGTTTGGGTCATTAACTTCAACAACTTCAATGACCCAGCTCATGGTGGCTACTTGAAAGGTGCTATCTATTACTTCAAAATTGCTGTTGCTCTAGCTGTTGCTGCTATTCCAGAGGGTCTTTCTGTTGTTATTACAACTTGTCTGGCTTTAGGCACTAAAAAGATGGCAAAACAAAACGCAATTGTCAGGAATTTAGCCAGTGTCGAGACTTTAGGTTCAACTAACATCATTTGTTCGGATAAAACAGGCACATTAACTACTAATCAAATGGTCGTTCGTAACTTGATATTCTTCGAAGGTGAAGATAATTCTGCTCCAGCTTTGGCCAATCTTAAAGTTTTTGGACACTCTTTTAATCCAAAGGGTAAAGTTGTTGATGAACATTATAACAAAATTAGATTACCTGATTCAAGATATCCAATCCTCCACAAGATTGCTCAAATCAGCTCTGTTTGTAACGATTCAAACGTTGTGAAGGAAGAAGATTCTGAGTTTGGTCAAGAAGTTTTCAAAGCAATTGGTGAACCAACGGAAGCTGCTTTGAAAATCATTGTCGAAAAATTGTCAAAACAATCAAAATTAGAGGTCTCTTCTCATTCAGTAACTCCAATTTCTGATCTATACAATTCTGAATATCCAAGATTGGCAACTTTTGAATTTACAAGAGATAGAAAAAGTATGTCTGTCCTCACTACCACTTCAGCAAGCCCACAAACTTGTGAGTTATTAGTTAAGGGTGCCCCAGAAACTATCATTGCCAGATCAACTTCAATTTTGAACCAATCATCATCTAACGTTCATATTAAGCCTCTCGCTCAAGCTTATCGTGAAGCCCTATTGGCCTCCATTGATGAATTTGCATCTAAAGGATACAGAGTTATTGCTTTGGCATACACTGAAAACGTGGACATTAAAATTGCCAAATTTGCTAAGACATCTCAGGACTACGAAGCATTGGAGAGTAACTTGATATTTGTTGGTTTTGCAGCTATCATTGATCCACCACGTCCAGAAGTTAAACAATCAATCAAAGAATGTCAGAATGCTGGTATAAAAGTCATTGTCATCACTGGTGATTCTCCAAAAACTGCTGAAGCTATTGCCAAAGAAATTGGTATTTTTGAAAATGTTGAAGAAGAAGATATAAAAAATTTGATATTGACTGGTAGAGAATTTCAAGAATTATCTGATGACGATAGATCAGAAGCTGTCTCCAGAGTGAAAGTATTTGCTAGAGTTGAACCATTGCATAAGTCTATTCTTGTTGATTATTTACAGAAACAAAAAAATGTTGTTGCAATGACCGGTGATGGTGTTAATGATGCACCAGCTTTGAAAAAGGCTGATATTGGCGTTTCAATGGGCTCAGGAACTGATGTAGCTAGATTGGCTTCTGATTTAGTTTTGCAAGATGATAACTTCTCAACCATCGTCAATGCTGTTAAAGAAGGTAGATTGATTTACAATAATACCAGGCAATTCATTCGTTATTTGATTTCTTCAAACATTGGTGAAGTTGTGTCTATTTTCTTAACCGCTGCGTTAGGTTTACCAGAAGCTTTGATTCCTGTTCAATTACTTTGGGTCAATCTTGTCACTGATGGTTTACCTGCGTCTGCATTAGGTTTCAATCCGCCTGACTTAAAAATCATGTCTAAACCACCAAAATCAAAAGATGATCCCTTAGTCAGTGGCTGGTTGCTATTTAGATATATTGTTGTTGGATCATATGTTGGTATTGCCACGGTTTTTGGTTATGTTTGGTACTTCATCTACTATGAAACTGGTCCCTTGATCAAATTCAGTGAGCTTTCAAGATTCCACCATTGTTCCACTGAATTCCCAGAGATTGGCTGTGAAATCTTCCAAAATTCACATTCTCTGCATGGATCTACAATTTCACTATCCATCTTGGTGGTTATTGAAATGCTCAATGCCATGAATAACTTGAGTGAGTCTGATAGCTTGTTGACTTTCCCATTATGGAAAAACGTTTACCTGATTCTCGCCATAATATTATCACTGGTGCTACATGCTGCTATTCTATATGTTCCTTGGTTATCTAGTCTGTTCCAAGTTGTACCTTTGAATCAAAAGGAATGGATTGCAGTTCTTGTCATTTCCCTTCCTGTCATTCTTTTGGATGAGTTATTCAAACTCTACGAGAGATTATTCTTTATTCCAAAAACATCTGAAGTTGTTGATTTCTCTGTTGGAAAGAAAAATAAATAGAAATAGAGCAGTGTTTGCCTCAATATTCAACATGATTTAACATCACCAAATTCAATTTAAATAGTCATTTAATCATTACACGCATGTAAAAATCCGTAAAAAACAAAATCTGTAAAACTAAAACAAACAAATCACTGGCTCTATATACACTTCTTGAAAACTAAACGCCCGAAGGCAATGGCGAATATGGATGAAGAAGACTCCTATCTTTCAACCGCAGACTCTGAGGAAATTGCCCCTTCCCAATTTCAGTCCTCGCATGAAGTAATGACGAGTCCATCTTTCACTGTCACTGATCTTCTTACATCATTAGGAGAAAGAACTCAGGAACCAGACTATCTAGTCACCAAAGGCAATGATTTGGTTCAACTGCTCATAAAATATCCATATATCAAAGAGGATCTTGTGTTTAGTGCTTTTGGACACAGGCTACAGACCTTACTTACCCACTCAAAGAAAGAAGTGGTGGCTACCGGATACAGAATTTGTCGGTATATTATCAATGACGTTAACTCAATTAAATCTCTGATGGCTTTAAGGCTGGAAGTTCTCATCATCATATCGTTATCTAAAGACTCTAGTCATCAAATAGAGAGGGAACATGCATTGAAGTTGGTCAGAAAATTTATAGACACACCCGATGGTGCCAAAGACATCACAAAAGGTATATCCAATGCTATTATGGCCATAGCAGAGCAACCTGATGATAAACTGAGGAACATGTGCATTGAAACTATATGCGAGCTGACCTTATTGAGACCGGATCTTGTTGCGCCTGAATATTTAATCCAATTTATCATTGATGGACCTTATGAATTATCAAATCTTCCAACAACTGTTTTTATCAATCTTATGAATACTTCGGAAGGTAGAAGCGCGATTGAACTTTCTGATGTGTTGAGACTTGTATCCATTTTTACTGAGTTTCCGGTCAAAGGTTATATCAATAATGAGAAATTACAAAACAGTGCGTTGGTGATAGCTACATTCCTAAAAAATTTCATAGGTCTTCAAGCGTTTTGCTTCAATGAAGGTCAACCATTGAAGGAATTGACGTCCTGTCTATCATATCCGGTCAACAGTGTTGTTTCAAAACTTTTGGATTTGTTTTTGGATGTTTTAATGATTAACCCGTTAACCAAGAAGAGTTCCAATTCTTTGTCTAACCAAAAGATCGTTTTGATTCCTCTGAAACTTGAAAATGAATTTGTTCTCAACACACAATATTTGTCGTTCATATGTCTCATCTTGATCAAGTGTAATCTCATAGAGAATCTATTAGTGATTCTCGAAACTTCGTCTGATGAGACGAATCTAACAAAAGCTGGCTTTTTGTTAACAGAAATTTTCAACATTGCTGCTAGTTTGATCCCTTTTGAACTTACCGGTGATTTGCTTCTCAAAAACTATAAAGATGAAGTATACTCCCAAGATAATAGCAAGATCATATTTCAACTCGAAAAATTGTCAAGGAAGTCAAATAAAGGAAGAATTAATCTTGGATTGCAAAACTTGAAGATGTTGTCAAATACAGGAAATGCAGAGAAGTTTAACAACAAAATTCTTGAAAATTCCAAAATCTTCAAAAATAATATCAATCTTAGTGTAGATGATGTGAGACTTAGACAGATGATTATTGATACGAAAGTCATTACATCTAAGAATTTTTCGAAATGGAATTGTGACTTAATCTCAGATTTATTCAAAGGTCCTTTCATGAATGGCAAGAGATTAGATGAGGTGAATAGAACCACCAAATTCTTGAAAAGATTACTCTCATTTTTTAGACCGTTCAAAAGAAAATTCTCAAATACCAAAAGAACTAGGCATTCAGTTAGATTTGTGAAACTTGGATGTGTTATCATAGAAAGTTTACTGGCAACGACTGAAGGGAGAAGGCTGCTAAATGAAAATAAGATTGTCCCTCAGATTGCAGAATGTCTGGCTCAGTTAGATCCATACAGTGGTTTTTACGCAACTGATCAAATCTTTAGTAAGGAAAGACTATCAACGACTCTATGTTATGGGTACTTCAAAATGCTAGGTGTTTTGTCTCAGGATAAGAATGGAACTAAACTTTTGGAACAATGGAAGATTTTTACTATCTTCTATCATATTAGTGATGATTCTTTCAAAAGAGATGATGTTTTGCTCCTAGCGATGGATGAGATTAGATTCAGTGATGAAAGTAGTCATTCCAAGAATTTGCTTTCCAAAATCATGAACTCAGATAATCCTAACCTCAGATCTTATACTATTGACCTTTTATCCAAGTTTTTGAACGAAAATTCGTTTTCCGATTCTTTCATCATTGAATTGTTAACTGATCAACTATACAACCTGGAGAAAGAAATTATTCTGAAGATTGTCAAGGTATTGAACAACTATTCAAAAATTTCAACTGATAATTTGAACAAGATCATACGGAGAGCTCCAAATGTTGAAATTTTGCAAGCTTGTCAAGATGAAGAATGTGAAAAGCTTATAATGAGTTTCTTCTCAACATCTTTAGGCATAGAATACTTAAAAACTCAAGGGTTAATAGATCAGGAATTTCATAACTGGACGAATGGTGGGAAATATATCTCATATCTACAACGAATCGAATCCATGTTATGTAACAGCGCTTATAAATCAAGAGAACTTCCATTGAATTTTTTTGGGGAGTTAGTCAAAACTGAAGAAGGTTTTAACATTATCATAGAATCAGGCATCATGTATGAGTTTTTTGATTACATTAGAAATTTTTCAGCTGATTTAGATAATGCATCTGGTAACACTAATCTTCATAGAATCAAGGCTTGTCTATGGTCAATTGGATTCATAAGTACTAGCTCACGTGGTATTGAAGCCTTGGATGTGGAGGGCTTAGTTGAGGAGATTGTCAAAATTGCAGAGAAATCGCCCTTAATTGATATCAGAAGTTGTGCTTTCCATGTTTTGGGTTTGGTCTCGACCACATATGAAGGGATTGAGATTCTTGATGATTTGGGCTGGTGTACTAAGTTGGACGTTTTCAATAAATCTGTTTTGATTGCTTTGCCAAAAGACATTACCCAAATTCTAGATATTTGGGACAGTAAAGGTACTCATATAAGCGATAAAAAACCAACCGTTGATTTAATCAGCGATGATAAATATGATGGGTCTAAATTGAAAAAACTGTTTAAGCCAATTGGAAATCTTTGCAATCACGTTTATTTAAACTCCTCCACCAAAGATTTAACGGCATTATCTAAAAGTCATCCTGAATATTTCGAAGACCCTGAGATTTTCTATAGAGTGTTGGATTATTTCGAGGTTTACAAATACAGATTCACGATAAGAAAGCATATTATTGAACTTTTCACGTCGAACGGGAGAATGTTGGATGTTTTGGTGAAGAGAGACAGAAGAAGAATAAAGGAGATAGGAAAATGAAATATAACGAATATAATGAACTACAAATTTTTGGATTCAGAGCCCTAGCTTTTGCAAATTAAGTAGTCAAAAACCAGCAATAATCTGAAGTATGACGTCTGTACATTAGTTCGGAGAATTTGCTTGATAACAGATGATGTCTATGTATGTGACTATTGAAGTGATTCTCTACATTTAGTGTAAAGGAGTAGGAAATTCCAATTTCATTTTATTTAGCCGATTTTCCCGGATAATTAGGAAACTCAATAGTACACAGATTTAAAAATTAATTTGTGTTTAAAAGAGATAAAATATAAAGGTTCATGTTAATATAGGAAATTGACCTATTACAATAAGGTTATAGTAGATATTAGTATTGAAAATACTTTGATCGGTTTAGAAAATACAATGAGAACTAAAATACTGGTTGAAGTAATAGTAGAGTGTTCTTAAGACCGATGTTATAGATTCTATACGTTCAAAACATTCTGGAAAACTACATTTCTGGTCCAAGTTGAACCTTTTAGTTAAAAAAGCATTTGAATGTGCTCAAACATTCAGTTAGGAAAGTTATAATTCTAGCGTTCATCTTCACCAAGTCATCAACGCTCAAGAAATGAGACCAAAAATCAAGTTGTGATACACGAGCACGTGATATTCTGTAACAAATCAGTGAAATCCCCGAATAAGGCAACTGCTAAATTAGGAAATGAATGCATGTGAAAAATTTTTCACTGCTTTTTTTTTTTTTTTGACTCCGGTGAACGAGCTGAACGAGACGCCCTATTAACGAACTACAGTGGTCAATTGAGCCATTTGGAGACCCGCAATTGGCGAAACTCTGCCAGTAATTCTGTTGCCCCACGCGATCCATAAACCCCAGAATTTAAGCCCGATGACACTTTTTACGTACTGAAAGTGTGCCGTTTCCAGGCAGCGACCATGGAGTGAAATGGTAGGCCCACGCCCTGATTTTAACATGTGCAATTAATTTTCAGTTTCGCCTTACGTTCTCGTCGAAAAGTGGAAAGAAAAATTTTCTTATAAAAAGAAGCTTTGATCTCTTTTTTCAATCTTTCCTTTTTTCCTACTCCTTTGCAACAAATCAATTATCAACAAAAATGGTTCAATCATCCGTTTTAGGTTTCCCACGTATCGGTCCTTTCAGAGAATTGAAAAAGACCACCGAAGCTTACTGGTCAGGTAAAGTTCAATTAGATGAACTCTTAAAAGTCGGTAAAGAAATCAGGGCCAACAACTGGAAGTTACAAAAAGAAGCTGGTGTTGACATCATTGCTTCCAATGACTTCTCTTACTACGATCACATCTTAGATACCTCTTTGTTATTCAATGTCATCCCAGAACGTTACACTAAGTACGATTTACAACCAATTGATGTCTTATTCGCCATGGGTAGAGGTTTACAGAGAAAAGCTACTGAAACCGAAAAAGCTGTCGATGTCACCGCTTTAGAAATGGTTAAATGGTTCGATTCTAACTACCATTACGTCAGACCAACTTTCTCTCACTCCACTGAATTCAAATTGAACGGTGACAAACCAGTTGCTGAATACTTGGAAGCTAAAGAATTAGGTATTGAAACCAGACCAGTCTTGATCGGTCCTGTCTCTTACTTATACTTAGGTAAAGCTGACAAAGACTCTTTAGACTTGGAACCAATCACTTTATTGGAAAAATTATTACCAGTTTACGCTGAAATCTTGAAGAAATTAGCTGATGCCGGCGCTAAGTCTGTTCAAATCGATGAACCAGCTTTAGTTTTAGATTTACCAGCTAATGTCCAAGCTGCTTACAAAACCGCTTTCGAATTCTTAGCCAAACAAGAAGGTTTACCAGCTATCACTTTAGCTACTTATTTCGGCACTGTTGTTCCAAATTTAGATGCTATCAAAGGTTTACCAGTTGCTGCTATCCACGTTGATGCTATCAGAGCTCCAGAACAATTAGAAGCTGTTATTGAAGCTTTATCCCCAGAACAAACTTTATCTGTCGGTGTTATTGACGGTAGAAACATCTGGAAAGCTAACTTCGCCAGTGCTTCTGAATTAGTCAACAAAGCTATTGAAAAACTAGGTAAAGACAGAGTTATTGTTGCTACTTCCTCTTCTTTGTTACACACCCCAGTTGACTTAAACAACGAAACCAAATTGTCTGATGAAATCAAAGACTTCTTCTCCTTCGCTACCCAAAAATTAGCTGAAGTTGTTGTTGTTGCTAAACAAGCTTCTGGTGAAGATGTCGCTGCTGAATTAGCTGCTAATGCCACCTCTGTTGCTGCTAGAGCTTCCTCTTCTATTACTAACGATGAAGCTGTCCAGGCCAGAGTTGCTGCCATCGAAGACAAAGATGGTCGTCGTGCTGCTCCATTCACCACCCGTATCAAAGAACAAGAACCAATCTTCAACTTGCCATTGTTCCCAACTACCACCATTGGTTCTTTCCCACAAACCAAAGATATTAGAATCAACAGAAACAAGTTCGCTAAAGGTACTATTACTGCTGAAGAATACAACAAATTCATTGAATCTGAAATCGAAAAAGTTGTTAGATTCCAAGAGGAAATTGGTTTAGATGTCTTAGTCCACGGTGAACCAGAAAGAAACGATATGGTCCAATACTTTGGTGAACAATTGAAAGGTTTCGCCTTCACCACTAATGGTTGGGTTCAATCTTACGGTTCCAGATACGTTAGACCACCAATTATCGTTGGTGATGTTTCCAGACCGGCTCCAATGTCCGTCAAAGAATCTGTCTACGCTCAATCCATCACTACCAAACCAATGAAAGGTATGTTGACTGGTCCAGTCACTATCTTAAGATGGTCTTTCCCAAGAGTTGACGCTTCTCAAAAAACTCAAGCTTTACAATTAGGTTTAGCTTTAAGAGATGAAGTTAATGACTTAGAAGCTGCTGGTATTAAAGTCATTCAAGTTGATGAACCAGCTTTAAGAGAAGGTTTACCATTAAGAGATGGTGAAGAAAGACAAGATTACTACAAATGGGCTGCTGAATCTTTTAGAATCGCCACTGCTGGTGTCAAAAACGTTACTCAAATCCACTCTCACTTCTGTTACTCTGATTTGGACCCAAACCACATCAAAGCTTTAGATGCTGATGTTGTTTCCATTGAGTTCTCCAAGAAAGATGATCCAAACTACATTAGAGAATTCTCTGACTACCCAAACCACGCTGGTTTAGGTTTGTTCGATATCCACTCTCCACGTATTCCATCTAAAGAAGAATTCATCCAAAAAATTCAAACCATTTTGGAAGTTTACCCAGTTGAAAAATTCTGGGTTAACCCAGATTGTGGTTTGAAAACTAGAGGTTGGGAAGAAACCAGAGCTTCTTTGACTAACATGGTTGAAGCTGCCAAATACTTCCGTGAACAAAACAAATAGACTGTTTTTACCTCACACCCAATAGTCTCATTCAATTCAACATAGATGAGTTCTTATATGTTTTAACGAAAATTTTATTAATGATTTTATAATTATATAGTTGACTTCAATTATTTTAATGAAGCGAAATCCGGGATTTCAACATCGGTTTATTAATACAAAGATAAGTATTTACTTGTTAATGTAGAGTCATCAGTAAATGTCAATTGTGAGTGTCTCCTTTATGCTTTTTGTTTACGTGTCTGTGTCTCGAACCGGGCATTTTTTGTAGTGGCAATTCCCAACAAAATCGATCGAAGAGTATTAGTTCAAGTGGCGCCAAATTTAAAGCTGAAACCAAATCGAAACAATGACAGACCAGTCTGCGATTCTTTCTCAATTCATTGAGCTCACACAGGTCCCACAGTCGGTGGCCGAGATTCTATTGGAGAGAAACAACTACGATGTTCAATTGGCTTTAGATGATTTCTACAATGGCAGTACCCAACGTGAAGGAACTGCCCCATCTTCTTCAAACAACCAATCCTCTGGACCTTCGACTGGATCTAGCAGTCGTCAGGGAAGTACCGCTCCAAAGTCTCACACAGCTACTGGTAAACCATCCAGATTCAAAAGTTTCCAAGAGTTGATGGGAGGTGCTGGAGATGATAGTGATGAGCAAAACCTCTTTGCAGGTGGTGGTGATGGATCTGCTATCAATGTTGAGAATCCAAATAATCCAAGTAATCTGGTTCAAGACCTACTTAGAAAAGCAGAACAAGGCGGTGGACACCCAGATCGTGCTAACGAAGATAGTGACTCAACTAGGGGACCAAGATTTGATGGTGTTGGTTACAAGTTAGGTGACTCAGGAACTCCATCTTCTCAAGTTGGGTCTAAATCATCGGCAACAAAGAAATTAGAGAAAGCCATCAGAGAAATTACTTTCTGGAAAGAAGGGTTCCAAGTTGGTGATGGTCCATTGTACCGTTATGATGATCCTGCCAATAGCACTTACCTTGCTGAATTGAACGCCGGTAGAGCTCCAGTGTCTTTATTGAATGTTGAATATGGTCAAGATGTTGATGTGAATGTGACCAAGAAAACAGATGAAGAGTTCAGACCACCAAAGAGAAAAATTGAAGGGTTTCATGGACAAGGACAAAGACTTGGTTCTCCAGTTTCCCCTGATTACGTTCAACCAACCACACATAGTGTAGAGGAAACCAAAGAGGAGAACTCAAAAGAGGAATCGAAAGAAGAAGAAGAAGGGGAAGAAGGAGATGCCACAGTACAAATCAGACTAGCTGATGGTAAAAGAATTGTTAAAAAGGTTCAAAGTACAGCTCCAGTAGAAACACTTTACTCATATGTTAAATCATTACAATCATCTGACAGAGAATTTACACTGAATCATGCATTCCCAGTCAAAATAATTGATAATTTAAAGGAATCAATCAAAGAAGCTGGACTAATCAATTCAGTTGTTGTCCAGAGATGGGCTTAGATTTATGAAAGTTGCTTTTTGCGCTGTTACCCTTTTTTAATCGTGTTATTGTGATGAATTTTGATAGATTTGAAATCACAGAGCTGATAACTGTTGAAATTGTGTTGCTTTATTTATGTTGATTTAATTTTATGAATTTATAAAGTGTTTAAACTACACAATGTGTTATTCATACCCATGTTTATCGTTCATTAGTTGTCTTCTGTTTCGTTAAGTGTCATTTTCTTTAGTTGTTTAGAGAGAAGTCTTTCTTGATATGGAGAGAACAATTTCATTGGTGATTTCTTTGTTGCGGGGTATCTTGAACCAGTTCTCTTCTTCTTATCAATGCGATCAGCAAAACTCAATCTTGGAAGGTACGCTAATCCTAATTGTCTAAAGAAATCATCTCTAGTTTCATCTCGTTGTTCAGCTTTTGTCAATTTCATTTCTTTCATGGATTCAGTAAGGTTTGGTTCAAGATTACTATCTTGCACAGGAAGATATTTTGTATGAACATTAACCCCATGTTCATTAAAAACATGAGCTTCGTAGTCGTAATTCAAATAATTGTAAAAGATGGGTTCAACTATATCCAACTCGACGATTTTCCCTTGATCAACAATCATACTAGTTGGCTTTATTGCAACTCCAGGTATCTGAAATGGCTCATATGGATCACACAACGGACAGAGCACATACAAGTCCATATCATAGTGTTTATCGTTGGCATGCTTGGGTACTCTTGCGCGTCGATGGACAACAATGGGTATGTTAACCTCATTCAGTGCCTCATTGGGGTTGAAATAGGGAAGGGGGTCAAATGCTGAGATTAATGGGTCACTAAAGAGTTTACTGTGTGGAAAAAGATCACGGTATTTCTTTTCATACTTCCGGTTTACCTCAAGGATTTCAGAGAATGAAGGGGGTTGAACCATCTTGAGTTGAAAGTTTGCTTTATATGTGTGGCATGTAGTTGAAAGCTTTAGTAATTTAGTAAACGTTTATAATATAAGTCGAAAAGTTGCATGTTAGTTTTTTTAGTTACCTAGATATCATTTCCGAAAAATACGCTAAAAAGTCCATCTTTATGAGCAATCCTGGTAATTAGACTGAATATTCGCAATTATACAAAATCAACTAGCAAATAGTTGACTAATGATATCCATATTATCCATATGTCACTAAAACAACTAAATAACTCCAAAAACCAAAAAAGTTGGGGCTCCCAAGATGTATCTTTTGGAACACACAACGAATCATACAACAGGATCTTTGGCCGAGTGGTCTAAGGCGTCCGACTCAAGATCGGATATCGAAAGATGCAGGAGTTCGAACCTCCTAGGATCCACTATATTTTTTAATTTTTTTTTTTTCAAATCTCATCTTGCTATAAAGTTGTCAGGTCAAGCTTTTGTTTTTTTTAAAACTAGCCGAAGCATCATCTTTAATAGCAGACGATCCACCTTTATTGAAGTCCACAATGACGGTGAATATCCAGCTCATTGCGGCATGCTCCATCTCCCTGCTGACGGGTATCTATATTGGAAACTTGCTCAGTTCATCTAACAAGCAACTCCACCGTAAGAAGAATAAGAAGAGATTTGAATCTCATTCAAGAAACTTCAGTGAAGACAGCGTTCCATCATCGCCTACTTCCGATGTGATAACGGAGGACACTACTACTTCAAACGACTATGTTGATGATTCTTCTGATCTTGAAGAAAGTGAGGAAGAAGATTATCAAATTGATTCAACGTCACTAAATGAAATTCCTGGAGAGACAAGAATGGCATTGATAGTTAGAACAGACCTAGGCATGACCAAAGGTAAAGCTGCTGCTCAATGTGCTCATGCCGCCTTGGGATGTTACAGATTGATGTTTGAAAATGATTTAGCCTCACAAAATTTAACCTTGTTAAGAAGATGGGAAAAGACAGGACAGGCAAAAATCACATTAAAAGTGAACTCTAAAGAAGATTTGGACTTATTGTTTGCCAAAGCTATCTCTTTGAATATTAACTCTTACATTGTGCATGATGCAGGAAGAACTCAAATTGAAGCAGGTAGTGCCACCGTTCTTGGGTTAGGACCTGCTCCAAAGTTGATATTGGATCAGATTACCAGTGATTTGAAGTTATTTTAGACTTTTATTTGGTGTGGAAATAAATAATTAAATAAATTATATAACGACTCATGAAGCATGGCATCATATCACACGGCACATATCCATCATAATCCTATATTTAATGACAGTTTACTATTTTTCTCTCCTCCATGTTTTAATGATGTAAATTTGGAGTAAAAGGAAAACAAGAATGTATTCTAGTATACCTGTGTGAGTAATATGAAAGTGATAAAATCATTCTAGCGTGATTTGAGACTTGAATGGATTCAGATGCACGATTCTATTACAAATGATCTGATCTCCCACTTGATAAGTGGATTGATTAAAGTTTCCATGCAGTTCTATTTCGACTTGAAGTGCCAGTTCAAAACACCATGCTTCTGCTTTGTTCTCCGATCCGAGACTGAGTATAATACATCTGTAAATATCCCACGAAATTCCATCATAAAATTTCCCAATTTCAATCAGCTTTGAATGTCTTGAATCAGACAACTCTTTGAACTGGAGGAAATCTGAACCTGATTTGACCTTTAGGTTATAATACTTCAAGAGTGATTTAGATGTCTCAAATTTGGGGATTGAGTGCCTAGGATATAGTTTAGTCAAGTCTATATCCTTGTATTTTTCATCAGAGGAGAATGCCATTTCTTTCAGGAATTGTTTCTGTAAGAAGTTCAATACTTGCCAATGATTCACAAACACTTCATAATTAGATAATGGTTTCAAAAATTCGATAACACCATTGTTTAGACCCTTTGAAACGAATTCAGATTTGAACTCTGTTGTTGTTACTTCAATAGGTTTCAAAAATTGAATAGCGGCAACATAATTTTGATATGGCGTAACATTCATCTCGTCTTTTAAAAACACAATCTCATTGAAATTGGATGTTTCGTAATTTGGAATCATTGTATTGCTCTTGATATCGATCGAATCCATGACATGATCCTTTAAAACAGATTGAGTTTTGGTAATTAGCCATAAACTGTTGTTTTTCTGGCAAAATTTGTATAGTTCATGACTCACGATCAATTCGAGCTCTTCGATAATATATTTTGAGTAAGAAAAATCATCTGTACTAGATGATAAATCTGCTGATCTGTTTAAAAATGGATTTTCTAATGACCCGTTTTCATGGTTTCTTTTCGAATGCCAGGTATCGATCATGGTTAAAAAACTGTTTATATTCTCCACATCAATAAGTCCAAGCTTCTTTCCAATCTGCGATGGTTCACCAGTGGATCCGGATAATGAAAATAATTGTTTAAAGAAATTAGAAATATTGGAAATGTTCAAATTGGAGATTCTTGACTTCCAGATTTCATTCAGTTCAGAAATTGGAATAACCTTGACATTCTTTAGATTAGTTAGCGTGATTGTTGCTTTACTTGCATTCCACCTTTGATGTTCACCAAGACTGTATTCGATAGACACAGTTATTGCCCTATTATCAAGTGAACCTTCATTGAATGCAAAATCACGCAATGTGGAGTCATCAAAAAGGGAAGACTCTTGATAAGGTGAGGAAAAATCGCCAATTGAAGTTTCAAGTTGTTTCATTATCTTGCTTTCAGAAGTGATCCAAGATGCAACATCAGGAATATGAACATCTAACACCCATGTATTACGGTCATTTGTATCTAAGGAGATGGCGATCTCAGAAATTTGATCATTTTCAAAATATTTGGAAAGTTTAGAACTTGGGATACCAAATGCAACCTTTTGGTAGTTTTCTCTTAAATGATGGAAATTATCAGAGTGCGATCCATTAATAGTGATGGGTGATGGTAAAGTGTGGTGAAAAATTGGACTGGATAAATCATCTTTCCTCATTAAACGATCAAGAAATTTGCTAATACTTTCAGGAGTGGTGTCACAGATTCCATCAAATGCTTCAGATAAAATCTCATTGATCTCATTAGTAGTGCCGAAATCCAAATATCTTTCAGCTACTGCGATTATCGATTGTATATCTTTACGATTTGATGAAATCTTGAGAAGCATGGGGTAAGAAGAATCAGTATCAGTATCAGTAATGTGGTTCTTCAGAGAATTTCTCACAATTTTGATTTTCTCAATAGAGAGTGAAGTCGCATGCTCTAGTAATTCTGCATCTTCAATAGGATTCACAAAATACTTGACGTTGTTAGGAATGGATGAGCTTCTGAAATTTTCCAAAATGAAGTGTGGTACTTTCAGAAACGAATAGTTGCATGTATCTTCCTGTAAATACATGTGAAGACCAAAATAAAAAAGTTCTAGAGATGGTTCTTTATCTTTAAATGAACTTGATTTGGATGCAATGAACTTGGAAACTTCCACGAGATCTAACAGTTGAGGAATTGAAGTTTTTGAATAGTATGCCTGGACAACGGGTAAAAGATGCGAATACTTATCCACTAAACTATATGATTTTTTGACAAAACTCTGTATAAAACGGTTTAAAGCTTGTATTGAAAACTCATTGATGTTTTCCAAGGAATGATATAATGGTTCATGCTTGACTAGATCGTTGAGATAAAACAGAATCATATCAGTAGTTATAGTCTCCTCCACTTTTTTGTCAACACTTTCGGTCATAGAAAGAACTTTGTAAGTGTTAAGCCTGAAAAAATGCAGATCATCATCTATGATTATTCCAACTTTCAATTTGTTGTTGAGTGGGGATAAATATTCAACAAAGGATCCAATTGTAGGCCTGCTATTAACTCTTTGATCAATGGGCACGGGATTGAAGTATTCCTTGTATGCCACCTCTTTTATCTTTGGCGTGGTATCTCTTTGAGCAGCCTGATATGCGATTCTGTCGATAATTGTTTTGTGGTAGTCCCATGAAGACATTTCACTATAAGCTCTGAAAAGGAGCCTCTGAGGAAAAATTACTGGCCTCACACGCCGCACTGCAACTTTCATAAAACATCTATTCAACATCACCACTTTGTAAAGTTCCCAAATACCCAAAACGCTTCCAGATCTGCCAATTACTTTTTCAACCGTTTCGACTCCATCTACTTGGGATTGTTGACAATTTGACACAATTTCGATTGTTTCGCGAATTAGATTACATGATATTTAGATAAGCAACCCGGGTAGCCGGAAAACTCGCAGGGCTGCGTAACATTTCGCGAACAGCAGAATCCAGGTCGCTGATTGGCTAAGCAGGCGGAGTAGGAGACAAGAGACGAGAGCTTTCTATTTAATTTAATCCCAAACATCAACAAGGTCAACCTTGCAAAGCAAAAAACAGTCGCAATGAGTAGCAAGCTTAATCTGTTCAAGTTCACACAGAAGCAAAAGGAGAGCGGCGAGGCTACGCCAGTGACGGATGACTTCCACGATCCGAACGAGGAAATCAACTTCATTGACTCCAGTAATGAGGAGCCTTACTCTCCAGACTCCGGCCCTTACAATGGTGCCCGTTCCCCTTCAGAGGCTTCGCTGATCTTCGAGCGCTCCGTGGAGGATCCGAGCCAGGTTTTCCAGCAGACGGTCTGTCCCCGTTGCGGGGCCAAGTCGAGCGACGGCGTGCTCAAGTGTAACCACCAGTCCATCGTCAACTTGCCTTCCCACTACTCGATGGAGAATTTTGTCTCGCCTTGCTTGGATGCCACTACCAAGATCCTCACCGACAAAAGCGCAGATTTGGACAATGTCGACATGGTGTATTCCAGACGTCCTTCCAGTGTCATGAACCTGAGCATGGCATTGAATGGGGGTAGAACTAAATCATTTATGGATGAGGCTTCGGTGCCTCCATCCCCACAACAGAGAACCCGCTCTTTCGCAAGCGTCCAGGACCTAGACTCCTCTCAAAGCCCAAGACCTCCTATCTTGAGTTTCTACTCATATGCTGACATGATAAACAATGAACAACCAAATCCAAGAAGACCTTCAATTTCACAATCCTTATCATCATCATTTGTGAATTCGCGTTCAAATTCTATCTCAAGCAATAACAAGTTCCAAGCTGGTCATGCCATAACACCGAAAAGAAACTCAATTGTGGGCAAATCTAATTTTAACTCTCCTTTCAACAATATAAACAACCAAAGGGTTCCTAGATCAACAAAAAATTTCACTCTTAACCCTGATGAGACTTCACCAAACTCTTCGGATGATGAATCGGAAATCCATTCACATTCAAAGCGTAACTCTATCATATCTAGATTATCAGGGTCATCAAAAAGAAGAGGCCATCACCCGATTAGCCGTACCACTTCAAACCAATCTAGTTTGATTTCAGGTACAAGTTCCAGAAATTTTTTGAACAGTGGGGAAGGTCTTGATGAAGAGGAAGACATGGTTGTCAGCTCTATTGGCGAAAGATTGAGAAGAAATACTGGCGAAATTGAATCTAATTGATTAAGATTGGTTTCCGTTTTTGTTTCACTTCAACCTTTATGGCTTTCAAAGGACCTTTCAATTCTATTAAATGAAGCTCATTTTGTTATATTATTATTACCTCTTTTCTATTCTAGATTTTGTTGATTTGTTACTTTTTGGTTGACTTACATACCTCAGGTATCCCCATTGCCTTTGTTGTATTTCTTTACGGATGTTCTTTGTTTTTTATCATTGCTTCAGGTATATCGAATTGGTTATTGGTTAATACTGGGTGGATTGAGTTATCCCCCACTATGAATTATTCCTGGTTTCTAGTGTATTTTCTTGTTTGTTTGTGTGTTTTGGTTTGTCAAGTACTGCATGCTTTGGTCTTATAAATTCCGCACCACCCAAAGTTCATTAGTATCTTGTGACAAAGGCGTATATTACTACTATTCTTTTTTTAAATGTTTCAGTTTTTGATTTATCGTGAGTTTGATTTTTTATAGTTATTTAGTGATTGAAAGTTTCATTCCTTAAATTTACGTAGTTATCTTACATTACATTAATATTAAATCTTGAAGCCCTGATCCCCTTTTGTTTATATTTCAATCAGCTAAATAATTCTTTCTGTTGGCAGTTCTGACGAATCTTCTTAGTGCCCATTCAACGTCAGCATCTTTATTTTCAAGGGTCCCCAATCTTAATTCATACAATCTCATCTCAAATCTTGGTCCAATTTCAGCAATTTCTACACCATCTCTAGTCTTCACATAAACATGCTGTCTCACAGATATAAAATCATCATTATTCACAAATGTGATAACTCTTGGAGAATCTTTCTTAACACCAGGAGGGAACAAGTTTTTCAAGATTGTTTCAACTCTCTTACCAAGTTTAGATGTAAAGTTTTCAAAAATCAAATGTGGATGAGCTTCACTTTGGTTTCCGGCATTTAAAATATCATGTCTCAAGACAACATTATGTAAAGTGAAAAAAGCAGTCGGTCCATGTGGGAAATGTGAAACGGTTAAAGAAGTTGGAACACCACGATGTTCATGAACAACCAAAAGGTCTGTTGTTCCTGAACTTTGGCAAGATGATACTAAATTGGGCATAATATAATTACCTCTATTTAATCTGACACTTGTTGGAAACATCAGTTTGATTTCTTTAGTGAATTGTGAAAGTCTAGTGGATGGATCTCTAGAAGTTGTGACGATAAGTTTAGGATCAGCTAAACCACTGAGTTGCGCATATTCATCATCTATTGATTCTTGAATCGACTCATCGAAAAGGTAATCTTTCTGTAGTTTTGCATCTTCGGCAACTTCCTTAGGAAGTGGTTTACCCGTAGCTAGAGCATGCTTGATCTGCTGACGTTTCTGCTGCAGCGAAGACTCCTGTAGTTCAATAGCCTTTCTGTATAGATACTCTCTTCTTTCTCTAGCTTGTTTTCTTATCTGTTTATTTTCTGGTTAGTCTTCAGTCACATAGCACAAAAGAAGCAAGACATTTAGAACTCACCATATTTGTCTTATTTGTCTATGAACTCTTCCAGCAATGTACTGTGTAATATAAATTGTCTAATAAACAATCATCTCATCGCCTGAAATTTTTTTTCTTCATTTCGCGAAAATTCTATAATTCTGCCATTTCATACGGGAAACTGAAACTCACAACATTCTGTATAGACTTTGTCTTGAACAAAACAAAACACCAGAACTTTGATTGATACTTTAAAGAGAGGGAGAGAGGGAGAGAAAATTTCAAGAAGTGCTGAAATTTTGTGGTGCTTTCATCTCTCTCTCTTGGGGGAAAACCACATGCTGGGGTCTCTGTGAAGTTATCTGTTGCATCTGGACAGAAAATCAATGGAAACATGTTTGTTTCGCACTGAATTAATATTAAAGGAGACGGTTAATTCTCTCATCTTTGCTTTATATAGTTTTTCTTTGGCTCCATATCTATATAAAACTCGAAATGCGATTCATTACAACACTTCTTTCATCACTTTCAATTTCCAGATTCACCGATGCCTTATCTATTCCTGAAGACTTTCAACAAGTTGATGCGGGTGAAATTGATCTTGTCATTCGTGATAAAGCACCGGATGAAACTCCAAGTCAAGGTTGGAACACAAAAATTTATGACACCTTGATTGATTTAGCCAATTGGTCAAAGATTTCATATTGTACCGTTTTATACCCAACTTTCAAAGAAGGTATTCTATCTGATTCTTGCCCGAAAGTTGAATTTTGTCAAAACAAATCAGAAGCAGAAATTATTGCCGTTTTCAGACCAAGACTTGAGGATAAAACAATCTCAGGTACTGCTTATGTTGCTGTTGATTATGATGTTAACAAGATTTATGTTGTATTCAGAGGATCAATTGGGTTGGGTGATTGGACAACGGATGGTTTGTTCAAACAATGTCCATATGTCCCACTTTTGGAAGACAATATTTTTGATTCTGAAGTATTTTCTAATGTCTCAGCTCCTGAAATTTCTGAAATTGCTAGTATCATTAAAAAAGAAAAAATTGTTTATAAGGATTGTCCAGATTGTAAAGTCCATTGTGGTATTTACTACGCCTATTCAAAATTGATTCCAAAGATTGAAGAAGTCGTCAAGCCTTACGTTCAAAAAGGTTTCCAGTTGGTCGTCACTGGTCATTCATTAGGTGGTGGTTATACGTATTTAGCCAGTCTTGATTTTTTACTTGCCGGTTATAAGCCATTATCTGTTTCATTTGCAAGTTTGAGAATTGGTAACGTTGACTGGAATGTTTTCTTTGATGAGAAATTCAACACTAAAGAAAACGCCAAAATTGTTGAAGAAGGTGGTGAATTACCCATCCCGTCTTTCACTAGATTCCATCAAAAAACCGACATAGTTCCAAGAAGTCCACCAAGAATTCCAAAAGGGCCAAAATTCACACATGCTGGATTAGAGTTTGTCATTGATAAATTGTCTATGCCACAGTATTATGAAGACATCACCTATAAGGGGCCAAGTAATAATTATCAAAACGATGTGTTTGAGTTTAGCTTGAAAGACTGGAGAGCAGCAACCATTCTTTATCAACATGTCAACACTTTAGCAAGATTGTCTCCCCCATGCAATGATTGAGAGATTTAGGTAAGTAAATACACAGCCTGATATCAATGTTTATAGAAATTTCTAGCACGTGTAAGATAAATTTCACTCAATTCCACTCAATTTGAGAAAGTAAGCGATATAATCCATAACATTCTTAGCAACCCATTGACCTGCTTTTTTCTTATTAGTTCCACTAGCTTTTGCGACAGGCTTAGAGTTCAAAAAACAGATGACATGGACTTCAGAGTTACTGACCTTTATGGTCTTGTACTCCGCTGGTGGAAGTTTCATACTGATCAAATAACTGTTTAATCTTTCCTTGGAAGACATTTCAACTTCACTGTCACTGATTGGATCAGGACAAATGTAAATACTTTCATCAACAGAGGGATTGGCAATATGAGTTAATGATGAAACGTTCATACTTGGTTGTTCTTGAACCTGTTGCAGTTTTCCTTGATAAGGGAAAGCCTGATCATATTCAGGCTTGATTGCAGGATTTATGCCCCTTTGATTGAAGACCTGTTGCTGATATGGTTGACTACCAAACGTCCTTGCATTTTTATCAGTCGAAGGAGATCCAGAAGTAACTGAAGCATTCGCCTTCACCTTGAGGTCACTAACAAATCCCTTGTTTTCGCTTGAGGCACTGGATCGGAATGTGCTAACTTTGTCGAAGATAGCATTGTTGAAAAGTATGTTCGATGCCGCTTTGGCTTGCGCCTCTTCCTCAGTTGATGCACTGGCGACACCTAAAACCATACTACCAACCTTATACTGAACAATGGAAAGTGATTCCCCATTGGTGGTTGTGTTGAATATAGTTGAAGGCTTTGCATCTGGTAATTTACCTTTCAATTTTTCAATTGCATTTTCTGTTATGAAAGAACCATTATCCAAAAGAAGAAATAATGGCTCAAGCAAGATGGTCAACCACTCCTTGGCTTCCTGCTTCTGGCCACTCATCGCCAAGGCACCAACAAATGAATAAAAATATTGATGATATATTGTCTTGTCGTCATCTTCTCCTTGTAGGTTGTATAGCTTGTTCCAATGTGCCGCCATTCTGCTGTTTTCAGTATACATTGTAAAATCTTCAATATCTCTATCAGGAAACCTCTCTTGGGCGATCTCAGACATGACAAAATCGTAGTACCTTCTACCGTATGCCAACAAATTTGAGGTTGACCGTTTTTCCTCAAACTGAGATTTGATTGTGAGATCATTGATGGTTGGCAATGGTGGCAAGAAATGAACAGACTTCTCCACAAACTCCTCAATCTTCTCATCTGGTTTGACGATATCTAAGATTCTATTGTTGTAAGATTTCAATTTGTCAAAAATAGGAAGAAGTCCCTTGTCGTACATCTCCTTTAATTCTAAACCAAAAGCGACAGCTGGGTCCTGCAAAGAGTGTAGCAACGTCTTATTGGAGCAGCCTGACTTAAAGTCATCCACTTGGTTCTTTGAAGGAAGACTCAAGATAGAGTCGACTGCCTCGACTAAGTTTCCAACTTGGAACGAGATTGTTGCAACGTCGTCCGCCGTCAACGTCTTTTCCCTGTCCAAAAACCTCCTCTTGTTCATCGAGGATAAGAATCCTGTGATTTCTTCTTCTGAGATTGGGTGCTTCTGAGCGCCATTGGGAACAGTGGACATTTGATTGGGTAATTAAGTGAGTCAATTGAAGAAAGTTATTGTTGAATAAGTAATGGCACAAAGACAAAATCATTAAGATTATTTATTTTATCATTTTGCTGCTACGGGCAAATAAATCAAAATAATCTGCATAAAAATTAAAAAGATTCGTTTAGCGGGGAGGGACCTAGCTCACCATCCTCTTGTATAGAAATTATCCTCATCATCACTCCATTTCACTTCGTTCGAATCTCTGAGGAATCCTTCGTTGGAGAAATCTGTTTCCGTGGAATTGGTCGTGGTTATGGTATTATTCGTTCCTTCCCTGGACGTGATTAGATCCTTGTTGGGATGCATTTCATTATTATTATTATTATTACTAGTAACTGGCAGTGTAAGGTCGTTATGTTCAAGATGCTTGTTGATGTCTTTGTCATTACCATCACTTTTGAGATCTTTCTGTTTTTTCTTCCTCAATCTTCTTCTTTCTTTGGCTGCTTCAGCAACGTCTTCTGGTTTCAATCCACTGACAGGGTATGAATGTTTCCTATCCCATAAAATCGACTTTCTTAGCGAGTCAGAAAGTTCAGTAGCCAACATCTGCCGTCTTGTAGTCTTTGGGGACAATTTACCTGCTATTTGGCTCATATCGTTATCAATATGGTCATTAGTCAATGTCGACTGTGAGTCTATGATTGTAAGTGGCTTCTTAGGAATTGGCAGAGTTGGACTTTTGATAGGTCTTCCAGAGTTATCATTGACTTTATCAAGTGCATCCTTCACTAATTGCATATCGAGTTCACTTTTTCTAAATGATCCATCTTCCTCATCATCTTCAATAGCTCCATCCTCAGCAATATAAGAGTTTTCAACGACAGCGGCCAACTTGGATTTGGCTCTCTGATGTGCATTTGGCAAAAACATGTGTGTCGACAAGGCGGTTGGTAGAAGGGTAGACGCAGTTGGTGGGGCATTGGATTCCTGTTTGAGCCTCAATCTGGTACGATCACTGGCAATTGAGCTGAAACTGTTCTTACGATGATGACCGAAGTAATTGCTCAAGTTCAATGCAGATTTCGAGATCAGGTTGGTGAAACTTGACGAAGCGGTTGATTCTGCATTATGTTCTGACAACTTAGCTTTCAGATCAGAATGTTTATCATGATCATTCAATAAACCGGAGACATTGACATGTGAGGTGGAGATGATACTAGGGTTAGCAGTAGCAGTGGAAGTGATCTCTAGTGATATGCTATTATTTGTGGACGAGGAAGGCTTGATGTGTATGTGGGACGAGACAGATGAGCTGAGTTCTGACTCAGCAGGTGTAACAACTCCCGATCTTGACTGATTTGCATGTTGATGATTATTTTGTCGTTGTTGTTGTTGTTGTTGTTGTTGTTGTTGTTGTTGTTGTTGTTGTTGTTGTTG